>CAIGRP010048113.1:0-43217 GCA_903798385.1 Fraxinus cuspidata
CAAACACTGCAAAAATTGGAAAATGAAAAACATTTTCAATTTTCCATAGAAAATTCGCCCAATCGAACAGGACCTTATTGGAAAAATGATTTTGAGAAATAATAGAATGCACGTCATCCCACCAAAACCAATTTACCCTCGGACCTATTCAAATTTTGGTACCAAAACCACTTAAAACTCATTCTTAAAAAAGAAAAAAAAAAACTTCATTAGTAAGAGAAGTTATGAAATCATCAATTCAACATATTGTTTGACGTTCGTTATTATTAAATTCATTCATTAAATCAATCTGTGTTCACAATGAAACATTCATTACATATTTGGACATTGTAAAATTATTTTGAGACTTTAAGGGCCTTAGGAGTTTTATCCATTGATTTTGACCAATTTTGGTTGACACCTTTTATGAGGGGTTGGAACATTGATTTTGGATTATTTTAAACTACCCAAAAATGGTGCAGATTAATTTTGACCAATTCTATCAATCCACTAAATTAACAATTTTCGGTTAATTTTATATTCTCTTCTAATTTTACCATTTATAAAATAATTATATCAAATCAACATATTTTGTTTAAGATTAACTTGTAAATAAAAATATATTAACAAAAAAATATTTACAAGCAAAAAATTATATTATAAATAAAATTCCTTATAAATGAAATATTAATTATAAAATAAAGAATATTTATGTGTAAAATTTGGTTTGTAAAGTAAAAATACTACTAATAAACCAAAAAATTACTTGTAAAATATAAAAAAGTTACTTATAAGTTAAAAAATTCCACTTATGTATAAATAAATTTAAATGTACAAAATTAAATTATAACTGTAAAGTTTACTTAGAAGTAAAAATACTAACTTAACTTCTAAGTAAATACTTTTTTAGTTAAATATTAACTTACATGTAAAAAAGGAAAAATTGTAGTAGTGGTCCAAAACCTTTCATTTTTAACAAACTTTATTCAAACCTTTCATTTGTGCTACTTATGGTTCCAAACCTTTCAGAAATTCGCATATAGAGTCCAAATAGATGAAAATTTCTATCCATTTGATCTTTAGTTAATCAAAAAAATTGATTTTATACAAATGTAAGAATAGTAAAATAGTAACTTCACAAATTTAACACAAAATAATTTTTTTTAAAAATATTTTAAAAAGAAAAGATATAAAGAATAGGTTCATCTCCCCACCCACCCACCCACCCACCCTACCTTACCTTACCTTGCATTGCCTTGCCCTACCTTACCCTAACCTAAACCAAATGGAGAGGGTGCTTCGACCAAAGAAAGATTCGGGTAAAGATAGGGCTTCAGCTATATAAGAGTTTCGGAACAATGAGATCAACTACTTCTTTCACTTCTTCATTTTGACCAATTGGATATTTGTTGACTTTGTCAGATCTAACTCAATGTCTCCATGTGGACTGCGATGTGGCTTCCACTAGGAGTTTCGGTGGTGAGGCGTAACAATAATCCCCCCAAGTCTATGAACGATTACTTATGTAATGAATGGACTTCTGATATATATAAAAACAAAATTTTCGTTGGGGTGGTTATTTTTAACCACAATATAGTCCACCAAGTACAAATATAAATATTTATATTAGAATTAGAATTTGAAAGCAGAATTATCATGAATTGATCTAGGTACTTATTGAGGGCATTATCCGAAACTATGTAATTTGAAGTTTCTATTTCTTTAGAAAAGGTTGGGGAGCACCAGTTGAGGTTCTTTTATCAGAGGCTATTTGCTTCGAAGTAGTTTGTATATCTGAAGCCTTGTTGAAGCTATCCATTTGAGGCTGAAGTAGCTAATAATTTTGAGGAGGCGTTTTAGTTGACACGTTAGGAACACAAGACGTCCTTAATTATTGCGCCCAAATGATTTATTGTCGTATACATTTTCAAGAAAAAACAGTTTAAGTAGTTCAACTTTCCACACACGCAACCACAACCACATTTAATAAGTAGTGATGACTACTGCAAGCGTGTTTTTTGGAAGATAGATGTCGTTGCGCTAGTGAGTTAAACGCTCTAATCTGGACCAAAGAAGATGAAGTGGCAAATGTGATGGATGGCTCAGATCGAATTTTAAAGAACGATTGATGGTCCGGATCCACATCCAACGGTTAGGATTAATGACTTTTGCCTATAAATGGCAGCATTTTTGGGTGAAAATCACTTTTTTTTGCGAACAAAGGAATTAAAACTCCCAAAAACTCTCTTGTTCATTCTCATCTCTTCAACATTCCTCCAGTCACGTTCATGATTTTCGGCTAGCTTCTTTCAGTGGTTTTGTTTGACTTTGTAAGTATTTTAAACTTTGATTTTGAATTCATGGCTACTTCACATTCTGATGGGGGGACTTAGATATTTGTGCTGTAGCCTCTGAGATGGGGGTTACAATAACTAATTCAGCTGGCCTAATCCAAGCCATTAGGGTTGGCTAGAGTGCTTTGCATCCAAGGATGGGTCGGGTGAATTACGATGTAGGTTGGAGGCACCCAAAATACCTTCAAACGTAACCACATCCGACCTTGTAGAGATAAGGGAGAAATATTTCATTCCCTATAATATTGAACTCCTAGCCATATCTCCTGACAAGCAAGCCTACTTCCCTAGTTAGGGGGCATCACTGTCAGCGAGTTTTTTCTAAAGGGAGACTTCGTCTGTCCCTTCATCCTTTCTCTAGGGACGTACTGAGGTTGTACGAGCTAGCACCCACCCACCTTGTCCACAATGCTTGGACCCAACTAGTCAGGACCTACTTCTTGTGGAAGAAGACTTCCTTGGGAGAAGACATGTCCCTCCATGTCTTCCAATCTATCTTCCAATCTAGGGTATTCGGTAAAAAAGACTATAAAGGTTGGTATTCTTTGTATCCAATAGGGGCTCACTCCTCGTTCTTCATAGGCCTTTCATCCTCTATCAAATGATGGAAAAAAAAGTGATTCTGGGTGAGGGAGCAGTGGCAGAAGTGAGGAAGATACAGTTCTTCACATGATGTTTCCAAAGTCCTTCTCAGAAGCTTGTGAGTGTCACACCTTTAGTTGCCTTTTACTTGTAATTAATCCGATTCTAAACTTTTTCGTCTTTCACTAGGCCGGTTGAACAGTTAGAACTAACTTGAGCAGAGTTGGGGTGGTCACAGAGGACATTTACCTCCATCCCCTATCTACAAGAGAGTTCGACCGTTTGATAGACTCCAAGCTATTCTTTGAGAAGTTTTGCTTAATGGCACGGAGAGGTAACTTTCTTCAATATGGGTTTTTACTGTTGCTCGTAGACTTGTGCTGGCCCTCTATTTCCTTCGAAGAAATTTTGAAAAGATGAGGCACCCAACCTCTGACAGAGTCTCTATTCTTGCTGTCACCTCCGCTGTCGGGAGTAAGGGGTTCAAGCATTCATATGTTGCAACATAACAGGTAAGGCCCAAGTGGAGAAGACCTACAAGGAGGCTGCTAGTCGAGAAGGAAAAGGGCAACCTCCTGTCAAGAACAGAGGGAAAAATAAAGTGGAGGAAGTCCTCAAGAAGAAGTATACATTATTCTCTACCGGAGAGGGTGAGTCAATGGACAGCCCACCGCTTCGCTCTGAAGTCCCAACTGGGGAAAAACTGATAGCAATCTCCATTGTTGCGGCCAGTGGGCAGAAGGTCAACTATTGTGGAGCCCCTAAGGAAAGAATCATCGAAGAGGGTGACGAGCTTATGCAACTCAACCACTGCCTTAGATACAACTCCCAGGACCAAGTTCTCCCTGTCAAAGAGGAGCAACAAGTTGTCTCAGAGGCTTGGCCATGCTTCCTCAAAAGATTCAAACTGTAACTACAACATTCTAAAATATTGGACGGATAGGTGGTAGACCTTCATTGAGACCAGAGACTCGATGGACATGTTACCACCATGGTGAGTTAGGCAGGGAGAGTAATGCGAACCCAAGTAGCAGTAGTAGCTATGTTACCCACGACAAAATTAGAACAAACACAAGAAAGCAAAAAATCAACGTTTGAAAAGCTTGACCCAATGAATTATTGAACCAAAGAACCAAAATAATCGCTAACAATATTTTGACCCTGTGATCACAAGAAGAGGAAGAGAGAGAACAAGAAGAGCTTCGAGCTCCTACAGAGAGTAACCACTCAATAGAGATTGAAGATTAAGTTGAGGAGGATAATGAAACTTTTGAAGCCATGGCTCCCAATGCTATTGTTTCCCTTACTAGCACCAGTCCCCATCCCCCACTTGTTTAGCTTTAGGCTTTTTGTAATTTTTCATTCTTTGTAAATGGCTTCTAGCTCCCAATTGTAATGACTTTCAATGAATGAAATATTTTTGACATACTTGTGTATATTTTCTAAATATTTTACCGAATTGCTTTGTCGTACTTCAACCTTTTGTAGTTTGTATGCTCTTTTATTTATTGTTTTCTCACATGGAGTTGAACGGTTCATCCATGTTGAGGCTTCCTCAATGACTTTTGTCATTGGGTATGTGGTATCCACTTAGACAAGTAAAGAGGTGGTCCCTTTGGGATCCATCTCTTTGTCAAAGAGCCCACACTTTTCTGCATGGTGGATGGTTCATCCATGCAGAGGCTTCTCCCATAACTTTTGTTAACAGGAGGCATATACTATCCACTTTGACAAGTAAAGAGCTAGTCCCTTTTGGGATCCAAATTTTCGTCAAAACGCCCACGCTTCTCTGCATAGTGGATGGTTCATCCATGCAGAGGTTTTTCCCAGCACCTTTATCTCTTGGGAGGCATGTGCAATCTGCTTGAACAAATTAGGAGGTGGTCCTCTTTTGGGATCCAGCTCTTCGGCGAAGCACTACGCTTTCCTACATAGTGGATGGTTCATCCATGCAGAGGCTTCTCCCAGGACCTGTCTTTTGAAATTTATTTCAAGAACTTTAACAAGGAAAACGTTATTGATTTAAATAAACCATACATGAATTGTGTTTGCAACTTTACTGATAATACATCCTTAGGTGTTCTGCATTTGAATGACGAGCCTGTGTCTTTCCATCTAAGCTTTCATTCTTATAAGTTTCAGGTCGAACCTCTTTTCCCAGTTGGGACTAAAGGAGCCCACTTCTGGTTCTTTTATGGATAGGAATACCCTTCATAATACGAGGTCGTTCAAGCGAAATGACTTTTTCTTGACCTTAGAATTGTAATACCTAGTCATATTTCATTGGTATGTAGCCAATCTCACTTGGAATTCATTCATTCTTTCATCAAGGAAATCAAGGTCGCACCTCCTTAACTCTTCATTAGATATTTCATTAAACTGTATACGACGAAGATATGGTAGACGCACTTCAACTAGGCTCATGGCCTCAGCTTTATAAGTCATAGAGAATGTAGTTTCTCCTGTAGCTATCCTATTAATAGTTCGGATGGCCCATAAGACCTGATGTAGCTCGTCTACCCAAACCCCTTTGGAAGCATCCAACTTTCCCTTAAGTGTGTATTTGATGGTTTTATTGACAACTTTCACCTATTCGTTAGCCTGAGGATGATGGGGGTGGAGAAGTTCTTCTTGATTCCTAATTCCTCACATAAGTCTCTGGCCTTCTTATTATCAAACTAATACCCATTATCTGAGATAATTGAATGGGAAATTTTAAACCGACATGTAATATTCTTCCGCAAAAACTTGGAAACATAGGCTTCTATAATTTTGGTAAGATGTTCGGATTCAACCCATTTTGTGAAAAAAAAGTTGATCTATCCGTGAAAGTGGGAAGCTGTCCTTGGGGCAAGCTTGAATAAGATTGAAAAAGTCTACGTACACCTTCCACTTACCATTGTACTTCTTGACAAGGACAATGTTTTGACACCCTCCTTAGATAAGTTGATTCTCGAATAAAGCGATTGTCAATCAATTTCTTCAGCTCATCCTTCAAGGCCTCGTATGTTTTTGGGTTGAGGGCTTTCCTTTTCTACCGATGAAGGGTAGCTTTAGAATCAATCTACAAATGATGACAACTAACATTTAGGTCAATGCAAACCATGTCCTCGTGTTTTCATGCAAAGATATCTAAGTTTTAACATTTTTCCTTAGCCTCCATTGGCTAGTTCTTTTCCAACATGCAAGGATTTGGAGGGTCCCGAGAATCAACTATGAAGCTCCTCAGCTCTTCCATCGGAGCTATTTGAGGTTTGTAATCAATGATGCCAGGATCCAGTTCATCAAATTTAGCCACTTCTTCAACAGCTCTCTCTTCTTCAAGGACTAATTGCACTTCAAAAGTAGCCTCTTCTTTAGAGGCATTTATCATTTCAATGTCTTTCCCTTTTTCAGGTCGTCCTTTATGTCAATGTCCATTAGAATTACATTGATGTCTCTTGGTTTGGCCTTCCTAAGGGAGTTCAAATAGCACCCTCTTGCATTCATTTGATGGCCTTTGACTGTGGCGACGTCATTCTTTGTTGGGAACTTCATATACAAGTAGTGAATGGACATAACCCTATAATCCTTCAATGCTAGTCTTCCCAACACCCCATGGTAGGCAGAACGGTTCTCTACTATCAAAAATTCCATAAAATAGCATCTTCCCAACACCCCATGGTAGGCCTCTTTTGATGTTAACTGAGTTTCGATTATCCACCAACATTCTCTTCAGGCCATTTCACGCCACAATGACCCTTACTATTGGGGCGTTGCAATGTGGATAGTGCAAGCCAATCACATCGTCCTGTGTAAAAGTAATTGGTTGAACTCTTTTCCTAGCTGATGGTCGGCTATTGTTTACTATGAAACTTGCCATGGAGATCCCTGGCTTCCTTTTGTATAATTCCTATGCGTATTTTGAGTCTCCCCTCCAACATATGGACCCCCAAAAGTGTAAATCTCTCGAATAAGTTCGCTGCCAATGTTAGCTGGAGGACTCTTTCTTTGACTTTGACTTTCCCTGGGCCTTTTCTTTTCGTTTTCTAGCCTTTAAGGAGTGTCATTCCGAATTGGATGTTGGCCTTGTTGTCGACCTTGCCTCAGAGGTGCATCCCCTTGTGGGCACCTGTTTCTCCTTTTATTACTTGGTTGCGAATGTAAGGCAATATCCTTATAGTCTGTTGTATAATAGCAATAGGAGTGAAGGTAAGTGCATTAGAGAGGTATGTTTTCCCTATTTCTAGGTTCAGAACTTCGACCTCTACCCCTTCTCCTTTGGGAAAACTAGGTTGGACCTTCCTGTGTGTACCTCAATAGTAGGGTTGACTTTCTGGTGCTCCATCAAGTGGGAGGTAGGACCTCTTCCTTATTGCTTCTGGGGTGGTGGGAGTATCTTGTTGGCTCTATTGCGATGATCCTTCAATTCTTCATTGATGATATCGTGCCTTATCACCTCCAATAAGGCATCATAACTGGTAGGATCTTTATTTTATACATCTCTCCAAAAGAGAGAACTCATAACCAGTCCCCTCTTAGGGCTGATAGGGCCTCCATATCGGTAAGTTCCACACTATAGGTCATTTCATTAGTGAAACAAGACAAAAAAAACTCTTCAGTAACTCTCCCTGTTGTTGCCTCATATACTGGAGGTGCTTTATTAGCTCTTCGCTTTCCTTGATCATTGCGAAGAGCTTAAGGAAAACTTTCTTGAAATGTGGCCAACTTCAGATACTTCCTTTTGGAAGCCTAGTGTACCATATTTCAGCTGCCCCACTCAAGGTTAAGTGGAAAGCTCTATATTTTACAGCAGAAGTGGAACTTTTTAGGCTCATGTGAGTTTTGAAACTATTAAGGTGACTAGTAAGATCACCTCTTCCATCATATTTGGAAATTTTTGGAAGCACGAAGTGGCTTGGGACAGGAGCATCCCTAATCCTCTGAGAGAATGGCAAGTTGTAATCATCCTTGTCGTGGTCACAAGATCTATGTGGTTTATTAGAGTTTTCATCTTCCATGACTTGTAGTTCCCGAAGTGGTTGGGACAACCCTATTTGATTTCTGGCATGTTCCACCCTCCTCTAAGGCCTATTCTTAGGCGCATGATCCTGGGACATGTTGCCATGGATAGTTCATTTTGCCTTACAAACTGAGGTGGTCCATGTTGCCTATTTCTAGGTACAAGGGGAGGCTGAGCCTGCCTGTTTCTAGGTCATCTTGGGCTTAGCCTAACAAAGATATCCTTCGATTCATAATTTGTAGAAAAGTTGAATATGACCTAATTAGGTCGATCTGTGGCAGAGTTGGTGGACATATCAACCCCAACCTCCTTTTTCCTGAGGGGCTTCATCATTCGCATAGTGTTGGTAATCAGCCATCTGACTTTGGACATCCTCTTTGCCAATGTAGTAATTTCCTTGCAGATGGTCATGAAAGAAAGGATTTTCTTAAGTTGCATACAGGCGGACTGGGTATCCTCCCCGGCTCAGCATATTTCTTAGCATCTCATGTATGACAATATTTTGTTGGGTTATATCTCTCGTGTTTGTAGCCATGGTAGCCACCTCCCTGGTGAGTCTAGCGGCTATTCTGGACCCATCTCTTGATCCACCTCGCCTGTGTTGCTGGTGAAATCGATGGCGAGTTGCTAGAGCGGCATGCCAAGGTTTTCCTTCTTCAGGGCGTTCCCTAGCTCTACAAGGTGCCGACCCTTCATTGTCAGAACTCATGGTAGTATTTTCTCCAATGACTTGGCTCTTTGACAATGAATGATACTCGTTTCGTCAAGGAATATACTAGACTCCAGAAAGCGATTCTTCTTGGAATATTTGGCGATTCTTTCTTCAAGAATACCTCTTTTTTTTTTCAAAGGAAAGAGATTTTTCCACTGGCTTTTTCCACAAGATTTTCGTGGTTTGAATGTGTGATTCCCACATATGGTGCGAATCTGTTGACTCTCTTTTTTGTAATGGTTACGTGGACAACAGATGTTGGGTCCACTCACGTCCTCACAAGCAAATTTCAACACGTTTGTATCAAAGATTTGGACGGAGAAGGATGTCATTTTTGAACATGGGAGATACTCTACGATGCGAGACAAAAATGTTTGAGCACCGACAATATAATCAAAGATGATCTTATATAAACAAACAATCATAAACAACTCAACCAAAGTAAAAACAAACTACACTCAAGCAAATAAATATGGAATGAGTGAGAAAGAAAAACGAGTGTAGCTTCAAGTGTGAAGAGTTGTATTAGAAACAAATGTTACACAAAAGTTGTTTATTTATAGAGTTCTGGTCGACATGGTAGCCGTTGGATCAAAATCATGTGGCCTCATCTTCCAATCCGAAGCCTCACATCACTCCATCTATTATGCATTTAACTTATTGACAATAGTTCAGTCGCCCTACATCTTAGGTTGACAATCCCAACATTTATTAAAAGACAGAAAGTGTTTTAGATCCTTTAAAAGACAACAAGTGTTTCAGCCTAAAAGAGAGTTTCGGAACAATGAGATCAACTTCTTCTTTGACCTTTTCATTTTTACCAATTGGATATTTGTTGACTTTGCCAGATCTGACTCGATGTCTCCACGTAGACCGTGACGTAGCTTCTACTAGGAGCCTCGGTGGCGAAGTGTAACAAGTACCATTAACAAAATGAAGAAGACATCTCACAAAATTGTTAAATTTATGAACATTTCCCCCGTGAATTTTAAAATAATCTTAACTTTTTTGTTTAAATCATTTATAAGCAAAATTCAAGCCAATTATTCTAATGGAACGTTTGTACATATCCTTAATTATATTGGTCTATCTAATAATTTTTTTCTATCACCCATCACAACAATTACTTAAGGACCCAATTGTATTATCTTTTACGATCAGTAAATCTGCAAGCACTTTTGTTTCTTTTCACTATATTTTTCCATTAATACGTGAAATAAGATTCCATATATTATTCTTGCATTGAACAATTCTGGTTCGTCGTGACAAATGATACTACAAAACAAATAGATTTTTTTTCGATTTTTCCTAACATTAGTCTAATCAACTTACCTCATGCCTCATTTTCAAACTTGGATAATTAATGTCATTAACTTGTTTTATGCTCTTCATTTATTGTGTATTCCAAAATTTATAACATGGATTCCCTAATTATTTTCGCTGTTCATTTTCAATAATTTCTTGATATGGTTTGTCGTATATTTTCAGTGATTATGTTGCAAAATTAGTGATAAATATTGCCAATTGACAAATATGAAAATCCGATAGAAAAGGAGAATCAGAAGCTCTTGGAGAAAGAGAGACAAACTCGTTAGCGGCCGGTGGTGGATGATGTCGACGGTCGACCGTCATTGGAATCGAATTGCTAAATATTTAAGAAAGAGAGAGGAGGAGGTGGACAGGGTTTCAAGGATTTGAAATTGGAATGGAAAAAATTACAATGTCCCGTTCGTATGTGATTCTTTTTCCCGTTTTCTTTTCTCTAAACTTGAAAAAAAAAATTAGACTTTTTAGGTGGACCACTGACCACCCTTGTCCATGTGTGTCTCCGCCAATAGGTGAAATATCACTTAAAATAAAAAAAATCCATACTAGAAATTATAAATTGAAAAATTTCACTATGGGACATATAAGTAATTTAATTCTTATAAAAGACTTTTAGAACTAGTGGATAATAAATTCTTAAGAATGGATTGTACCATTTTAAAAATAACTATTAAAACCATTCAAAATCAATATGCTCATAAACATTTATAACACCCCTCTTCCCAAAACTCCCTAGCAAGCCATAAGAATTTATTTTGAGTTAAAGGTTTGTTTTACGCAACTTTTTCTAAAATCATTTTTCATTATACGTTCTTCAATAAATTTTTTTTGCAAATGGACCATAAAGTTTTCCTAATTTTAACCATGCATTCTCTTAAATATCATTTTCATTTCAAATATTCTCTCACAGACGAACATTAAAAAGGTTCATTCTTATATATGCCATTGTTTAAGCCTTATTTTGGGAAAAAAATGTATTTTAGATTGGTGATTCTTTTGAGAATGAATGGTTAAAAATAAGAAAAAAATTCGATTTATGTGTAAATTATTTTATTGAAGAATGTGTAATTGAAAATGAATTTTTCAAAAAATGGGGCTCAAACGAGGGCTATCTCGTTAAAGATGTTGAGGATATTTAGCTATTAAGATTTAAATATAGGTAAAAAAAAAAGCCATTTGTTGCGAAAAAAGAAGAAACTAGATAAATTAGTAAACTTGTGTATATTATAATGAGAACCAAAATCTCATATTTATAGGGAATGAGTATGGATACAATGGTAATAATTTCTAAGGTTGCATGAGTACAATTGTCATTCACTAATAAATTTATCATTTACGACACCCCCTCTCATTGAATGAAACATTACAAAATATATGTCTCATTAAAATTTTGTTTGATAAAAACCCAATGGGACAAAAATATTAAACAACGGAAAAGAAGTACAGTTATTTTAGAGTATTAAAATAAATGATACCTCATTAAAACTTTGCTAAGAAAATCCATTGGGATAAAATTTAAGTGAAAGAAAAAGAGTACACTTGATCTTGATCACTAAAAATCTTTGAGTCGACGCATTTCAATCTTGTGAACCAATTCCTTGAATGTAGATGTCGACAATGTTTTTATGAATAAATCCGCAACATTGTCACTTAAGCTAATTTGTTGAACATCGATGTCGCCATCTTCAGAGAGATAACCTCCATCTGCTTATCCCACTAAAGCAAATCCCAACTTTTGAGAATAAAATAATCTCAAATCAATAGTACCTTTTAGGTAACAAAAAATATATATGACACTATTCCAATATCTTTGAGTTTATGTAGAGCTATATTTTGTAAGGAGATTTACAGAAAAATTATGTCGGGTCGAGTGCAGTTTGCAAGATAAGTTAATGCTCAAATTGCACTAAGATATGATACTTTAGGACCAAGAACATTTTCTCCATCTTCAGGTGGATAAAATTGATTTTTTTCACATCAAGTGATCGAACAACTATAGGTGATGCCAATGAATGTGCATTATTCATATAAAAATATTCTAAGATTTTTTTATAGTATATGTAGATTGATGAACAAATAGTCCTTTTATGAAGTGTTCAATCTGCAATCCGAGACAAATTTGGTTTTTCCCAAATCTTTCATCTCAAATTCATTTTTCAAATAATTTACAATATTGTTGAGCTCTTTAGGAATTCCAATTAAATTTAAATCATAAACTTAAATTGTCACAATTGCAATCTAATATTTGTTTCTTTATGAAAACATACGGGCAGACATCGTCATTTTCATAATCTTCTTTCAACAAATATTCGCTAAAACGATTATACTACGTGCGTCCGTATTGTTTTAATTCATATAATGATCTTTGCAATTTAATTGAGAACATAGTTCTCGTACATGTATCATTTATTCCTGGCACTTTGTCCTTCGGGATCTTTTATATATGTCACCATCAACTAAGCCATCTAAATATGTAGTACTACATCCATAAGTCACATATTGAGCATTCACAATCAAATTAAATAGGAATCTAAAAGTGATGGTTCCCACTACAAGAGAACATGTTTCCTCATAATCAATTCGTGGTCTTTCTGAAAAATCTTGAACTACGAGTCGGGCTTTATATTTTGTAATTTTATTATTTTCATTTCTCTTTCATACAAAAACTCATTTGTATCTAGTGGTAGCAAACGGGCGGAGCCTCGGCTCGTGAAAATTCGGCTTGACGAGCCCAAGCCGAGCGGGCTAGCTCGTTAGGCTCAGCTCGCCTGCGGGTGAGCCAACAAGCTCACCACGAGCCGGGCTTGTGGGCTCGTCCAAAATCGAGGGTTTATCTTTTTTTTTTTTTTTTAAAAAAGGTTTATCTTATATAGAAAAAAATTTGACCACGAGCTCGGCTAGTGATGAGCACGAGCCGAGCTCTTGAGTATACGGGCCGAGCCGGCTCGGCTGGCCCATTTCCACCTCTATTTGTATACTATAGGGATTATATTTTCACGTGTTCGAAAAATAGGTCCAAACACTTTTTGTTTCTTTATGGAATTCAATTCTACTTGTATGACTTTTTTCCATTTTGGCCAAATATTTCTACGTTGATAGTCTTTAATAGATTGTGGTTCAAGATCCTCATTTTGCATAATATCAAGAGTCACGTTAAATGTAAAAATATTGTATATAACAACATTATTTTGTTGCCATAATTTATGTGTTGACATATAATTTATTAAAATTTCATTATTTTCAGACACTTGTGGTTCTTTAGGAACCATATTCTTAATATTTGATTGATCAATTTTTTTTTAATGTTACTTCTTCTAAAATATTTGGTTGGTTTTTTTCTTGTACCTTTCTTTTTTGAGGTACAGAGTCTTTTGAACCAACTGTCGACCACACTTCTGGCATATTTGAGAGTCATTTGCTACAACAGATTCTTCTTAAGGGACTCAATTTTTGTTAGAATTTTTTCTGCTGGTATATATGACTTTGTCAATTTTTTATGTCAACAAATACATCAGGTAATTAATTTGTAACTTTTTGCAAATGAATGATTTTTTCAGCATTTTGCTCACATTGATTGTTGTGAAGATAAAAGTGAGATATAGTAAATTTATTCCAAGAGATTTTACCTTTTTTCATAATGTAGTTTTATCCCTCCCAAAGTTGGAAAATTCATTTCATCCTAATAACAATCGGCAAAATGTGTAGCAAATAAATCACCCGTTAAAGGTTCAAAATACCTAAAAATAGATGGTAAATTAAAACCAACATAAATCTCAATTCTTGGTTGGGGACCCATTTTCGTATGTGTGGGGGTAAATTAAGGACTTGGACGGCACAACCGAAAACCCGTAAATGAGAAATATTAGGCTCATGACCAAATATGAGTTGTAAATGTGAATATAATAATAAAAAATTGGTCTTATACGAACCATTGCTGCAGCATATAATATGATATGACCCCAAACATAAGTTGGGAGTTTTGTTTTAATAAGTAATGGTCTAACAATAAGTTGTACACGTTTAATAAATGACTCCACTAAACCATTTTCTATATGGACATGTGCAACTAAATGTTCAATAACAAATCAATTGATATACAATAATCATTGAATGATTGTGATCTAAATTCACCAGCATTATCATCACAAATTGTCTTGATTGAGTAATTGAGAAATCGAGCTCGTAATTTTATGATGTGAGCAAATAGTCTAGTAAAAGCTACATTCCTTATGGAAAGTAGGCAGGCATGAGACCATGTAGTAGAAGAAGAATCAATTAATACTATAAAATAACGAAATGATCCACATGGTGGGTGTATTGACCCACATATATTTCCATGAATTCTTTCAAAGAAAATTGTAGATTCAATATTGACATTTGTAGTCGGAGATCTAATGACTAACTTGCCTTGCAAACAAGCTACACATGGATAACCATTAGGTAAAAAAAATGTTTTAGTTTTTTAATGGATGGATGTCCATGAGAGTTGTTAATTATTCAACTCATCATTATAGCTACTGGATGTCCAGTCGATCTTGCCAAAGTATAAAACTTTTTGGGTCCACAAACTTCTGGTTCATGACATATTTGATTTGACCATTTTTATAAGCATATAATACATGTTAAATGGGAGTGCATAAAACTTCTCTTTTATCTGCTTTTGATTAGATACAATGAAGTCATGTAAAGATATTCATTATTATTTTCTTGTGTCGTCTCAATATGATATCCATTGTAACGGATATATTTAAAATTAAGTAAATTATTTCTGGATTTGCTAAAATAAAGTGCAGCGTCAATATATAATTTTATATTATTTGATGAAATAATAGAAGCTCTTTTGGGGTCTTTAACGATATTCGATGTACTTAATATCATATTAACATTATTTTTTGCTAATGTTAAATTTTAAATATTAATTATGTGCATAGTTGCATTATTTGCTAAACAGATATTTTGATAATTCATTTTAAATCTTATTTGTATTTCCACCTTTTTAGTTTCTATAAAAGGTTTAACATATACGTGCGAGACACAAATCTCCGTAAATGAGTAATAATAAATTTCATCTCATATTTAAATATGGAAAATCATAACATACATATGGAGACACGAGTAATTAAAATCCAAACTCCGTGGCTATAATTTCTGTGTGTAGCGCTACTAAATTCCGGTCCTTTGAACTTACACATCTACGAACCATCATAATCATGATTGGATTTCCGGATCATTATATTTATAACATAAATATTCTAACGTACTATGTAAAAATATTAGATTGCTAATTGCATAAGCATAAATAATGTTTCTAATTTTAATAAATGAAAGTTTCTCTAATTATAATAATAAACCAATTAATTAGGTTAATTGATATACAATATTTGAATCAAATGCAGTCATATTACTAAGATCTAATCAAGAGAAAATCTGCACATGTATAAAAGAAATTGCGCTATGGTCTTACACTATTGGTCAACATTTAATTAGGTCTCCAAATAATAATAAAAAAAGACTTACTTCTATCGCTAAATTTATTCTAATGGACACCAAGTTGTTTCTAGATGTTATAATCTTCCCACCTAAAAAATTTTCGTCTTTGAAAATCACCTCAACCGTCATCTACAAAATGTTGTGGATACTTAGATCACATTTTCTCCTCACGTTCCCAAGTGGCCTCTTCTACTGAATGATGTTGCCATAACACTTTAACTAGTGCTCTTTGCTACGAAGTTTCTATACTTTCCGAGCTATGATGCATATTGGTACTTCTTCGTAACTTAGGTTCAACAGAATATTTAACGGTTGATGTCTCACTACATGATAGGGACATACTTTCTTAGCATTGATAGATGAAAGACGTCGTGTACTGCTGAAAGTTCTGGTGGCAAAGCTAATTGGTATGCATCATTTTCAATCGACTTTAAAATTTTGAAAGGATCAATATGTCTTGGTCTGAGCTTACACTTCTTATTAAATCGTAGTACCCTTTCATGGGTGTAACCTTTAAGAGTACCTTATCTCTTATCGCAAATTTCAAGTTCTTTCTCCTTTTATCTACATAGTTTTTCTGTTTATCTTGGACATATTTCATGCTAACTCTAATCTTTTTAATAGCTTGTATTATTCGCTATATAATTTCTGGGCCTAAGATCTTACGTTTTCACCAACCTCATTCCTATGAATAGGCAATCTACATTTCCTCCTATACAAAGCTCATAAGGGACCATGCTAATGGAGGCATGGTAGCTATTCTTGTATGCAAATTCAATTAAAAGTAGATGCTTTTCCCAATGTCTATGACACACAATTGCAGCATATCCTCTAATGTTTGAATTGTCAGTTCAGGCTGTCCGCCTGTCTGGGGGTGAAAAGTTGTACTAAAGTTCAATTTAGTTCCCATAGCCTAACGTAAACTCTTCCAAAAGTTTGATGTGAACCTTGTGTCCCTTTCGGATACAATTGAAGCTCGGACACCATGTAGCCTTACTACTTCTTTAACATATAATTGTGCAAATTGGTCCATAGAAAATGTCATGCAAACAAGTAAGAAATGGGCAGACTTGGTTAAATGATTGACAATAACTCAAATAATCTCAGCTTTGATAAACTCAAATAATTGATCACCCTTTTGATGACTCTTAATCCGATCATGGAGGTCGATTGAACCCAAAGTGCTACCATTCGATCGACAGAATCAGAGGGAGTAGCGACCACTTCGAGACTTAATCTCTCAAATTTTCTCCAAAATGACTTTTGTGCTGTTAACATCGCTACTTGTCTCGTGATCTTCCTACTCAAGGCGTTGACTACTACGTTTGCCTTTTCTATGTGGTAATGAATTTCACAATCATAATCTTTTTCTAGTTCAAGCCATCTCCTTTGTCTCATATTCAACTCCTTTTGAGTAAAGATGTATTTGAGGCTCTCATGATCGGTATAGATGTCAAACTTCCCTCCATACAAATAGTGCTTCCAAATCTTCAGGGCATGAACTACCGCAGCCAGTTCTAAGTCATGTGTGGGATAGTTTTGCTCATAAGGCTTCAACGTCTCGATACATAAGCAACTATCTTACCTTGTTGCATCAAAACACATCAAATACCAAGTTTGGATGCATCACTGTAGATTACAAAACCTTCTGATTCTCCAAGTATAGTTAAAACTAGCGCATTGATTAACCTCTTTTTTAATTCCTCAAAACTATATTTGTATTTCTATGTTCATTCAAAATTTACACCCTTGCGAGTTAATTGTGTTAATGGTCCTGATATTTGGAAAATCCCTTCTGTAGTATCCTGCTAATCCTAAAAATCTGCGAATCTCTCCCACATTGGTTGGCCTTAACTAATTCAATATTGCCTCACTTTACTGGGGTTACGTCTATTTTATGTGGTGTGACCACTTGACTTAGAAAGACCACCCGTTCTAACCAAAATTCGTACTTCTTGAATTTTGTAAAAAGTCTTTCTTTCCTCAGGATCCCTAACACAATTCTCAAATACTTTCGTGCGCTTCATCACACTGAGAGTATATCAAAATGTCATCAATAAAAACAATGAGAAATTGGTCCATGTATTAATAGAAAACGCGATTTATCAAGTCCATAAAAACTCCAGGAGCATTTTTAAAGCCAAATGGCATAACTAAAAACTTGCAGTGACCATACCGAGTTCTAAATGTCGTTTTTGAGACATCACTAGATTTGATCATCAACAGGTGATATCCCAACCTCAAGTCGATTTTTGAAAATACTTTGGCTCCTCATAATTGATCAAACAAGTCTTCGATTCTAGGTCTCTGATACTTATTTTTAATGATGATTCTATTCAATTCTCGATGGTCGATACACAACCTCATTGTCCCATCCTTCTTCTTGCCAAACAACACTGGTGCTTTCCATGGTGAAACGTTGGGTAGAATGAATCATTTTATAAGAAATTCCTCTATTTGGGCCTTTAGTTCCTGCAACTTGAGTGGAAGAAGGGAGTGGATTCTCGAACACGAAAAGAATATAATGAATTCGAAAATTCCAGTACGTAGACCAAATAATACAATGCATGCCAAAACAAACAAAAAGGAAACGAAAGATATTTCTAACAAGTTCCCAGATAAAAAAGTAAAGGTTTTCTTATTGATGATTGATCGATTGCTGTCATTCCGTAAGGAGCTTTAGAAATGGACGTAAAACCAGGAATTAGATTAATTATGAACTCCACTTCCCGTTCGGGTGGCATTTCATTCAAATCATTGGGAAATACCTCCAGGAACTCTCGTATCACCTTAACATTACTTGCTTTCTGTTTTTCATTTTCCTTAGCTACTATTAATATCAAGAATCCACCACAACCTTCNCATTCAAATCATTGGGAAATACCTCCAGGAACTCTCGTATCACCTTAACATTACTTGCTTTCTGTTTTTCATTTTCCTTAGCTACTATTAATATCAAGAATCCACCACAACCTTCTGATTTTAAGAGTTTCTTAGCTTTCAATGCAAAAATGATACGGGGTATGGTTTTTGTCTTAGTTACTGAAAGACGATGTTCCATTTCTCCATGATGCTTAAAAACCACTTATCGTTCAACACATAGAATAGTTGTGTGATTCTTAGATAGCTAGTCCATTCCCAAAATTACGTCGAACTCTTGCATGTTCAAGATATACACGTTTGCTTCTAAATATTTATAATCAATCTCTACCTTAGCCGTCCTCACTATAATGTATGTACCTAACACTTCTTCTGAGGGTATAGCAACTTTTAAGGTAGTACTTGTATGTTCACTAAGTGTATTGAGTTTGCTCACAAACTTTGAAGATACAAAAGAATGTGTGGGGCCAGAATCAATCAAAGTACAAGTACAGGTTCGAGATATAAGGATGTAACCCGCTAAGACGTTACCATCCTGGTTCTCTTCTTTCTCTATGAGTACGTATACCCTGGCTTAGCCTCTAAGAGGGTTTCCAAGCTTCTGTTGCTTCTATTGCTGCTTTCGCCTTTTAGGACATGTCTTTGCCATATGGCCAGTTTCACAATTGAAGCATACACCGATCCTCATGAGGCACGCTCCAACATGAAGATTTTGGCACTTGCCGCAAGTTGGATACTGCTGAAAATTATTCACACTTGGGGGTCTTGTTTATACATCTTTAAGAAGTTCTGCTTTCATTTTCCTTTGTAATCCTCCCACTTGCTTTTTTTTTTTTGCTGTACATACTGCTTATTCTCCCCACTTGTGCGACATTTGAAATCTGCCAACTTCATGGTAGATTTTTAGTTGAAGTACTACCAAAGCCTACCTTACGTTATCTCTTAACCCCTCTTCAAAACGCCCCGTCTTATTTTCCTCCGTGTCCGCAAGGTGGGGGGTATAATGTGATAATTCCTCAAATTTCCTCTCATACTCAGTTAAGGACATCGAGCCCTGAACTAAATTGAGAAACTCTCTCCTTCTGATTGTGAATACTTGTGGGGTAGTACTTCTCGAGAAAAGTTTCTTGAATTCGTTCAATGTCCAGATGTGCCACGAGTCCTTAATCTTAAGGTTGAGTCCCACCAGCACATGGCACCTTTTGTAAGCATAAATGCTGCGTAGGTAACTTTTCTACTATCGGTCCAGTCAATGAGGTCAAAAACCCTTTCTATTCCGACCAACCAATCCTCTGTTTCCAATGGGTCGATGCCACTTTTGAAGGTTGGGATTGTTGTTTTCTGAAAAGTTCCACGACAATAGTAGCAGTATTCATGTTGTCCTCTCTCATCGCTGGTGTTTGCCGTTGAGGTGACGACGATTATGGTGGCGGTGTCAATTGTTGTCATGGTGTTTGCTGAGGCAACATCTTTTGGACAAACACACTCATCATAGCTAGAAATTGCTGAGCAAACTGTGGGTCAACACCGCTAGGTTGGGGTTGTTGGCCATTGTTTGTTCTCATACCTCGGAGTACCATAACCTTAATAAATAATAGAACAATAAATAAAGATTGAATGGGAAAAATTTTGCATATTTTATTCATAAGATCTTAATGATGTCATAAAGGTACGATCGACATTCCATCCTTCCAAATAAAATTGAGAATCTACTAAATAAAAGGATTGCAAGGTATAATAAGTGTCGAAACAAACATGGAAAATCATATAATAAAGCAAGAATCTAAATGTAAAACTATAGTCTATTAGTTTCTCCCGCTACTCTCATCCTGGTTTGGTTCTAGATCCTCTAAAGGGTTTTCTTCCTGGTTCAGATTTCTAGGCACATACTCTATTATGTTACCTTCGATGTCCACCTCTATCATTTTCTCATGATCACTCCCACCGAGCACGATACAAGGCTGGTGTTGGTGGCAGTTTGATTCGTACCCCTCGAGCCTTTCAATGACTTTATAGTCCATGCTATTGATCATCCACCTCTCTCTAAGGCTGCTAATCCAGTTCTTCAAATATATGTCGGTCATACATAACATCCAATTGTTCAACAAAGTCTCTCCAATATTTGGTGAGGGTTCTACGGAGGGGAAAAATGCCTTATCCCTGATAAATTCGTGTCCATTTAATCGGGCCCGCTGGTAAATCAATTCAATAACATCCAAATGTTTCATTAGATCATGGCTTGTGTTCCCTGTATAAAACCCAAGGAGATGCTATAATCTTGACCAATTTTGTCTCATATTCCTCTATCTTCTTGTCTGGGCTGGACCTCTAGCCATTTATGAAATGTATAAAAGGTTTAATCAGTATCACTATTCATACTTGGGGTTTCAAAATGATGGAAGTCTCTCAATTTAAAAGTTTCTTGAAGTGGAGGTTTCTTAAAAATATCTAAAAGGTATCCATTTCCTCTCTTTTTTTGTTAAATAGGAATATAATTAAAAAAAAAATAGAAGATTCGTAAAATAGCGATTCTTAAAATAAAGGTTTCTAAAGTCGAATATTCCTACGAGTTTTCAATAATGGATTGGAAATCTTATTAAATTTGGAGTATGTTTTGAAATATTATTTTTGTTTTATTGGCTTGAATAATGCTTGACTGAGTGGCTCCCAGGTGATGGGGGGTCACAAGTGGATCACTTAAATCACAAGCTCTCTTTAGACAGTTTAGATATTTTTGACAAAACTCTTTAGTTTTGCAATTACACAAGCCAAGAAAACTTGAATAATAAGTTAGGGAATGGAAGTATTTAGACTTATAATTCTCTCTTTTTTTAGTTAGACTATTATTTGATCAAGAAATTCTCTAAGGTCGACTATTCTCATACGTTGATACGTTCCCTAACGTACCCAATAGTCTAAAGTCACATTATCATAAAATTGTCATTTTCATAATTAGAGATTTTTCGAAATTTAAACTTTTTAAAAATCTACACTTTCAAAAATTTGGAAGTTTCCATAATTAGGCATATATAAAGAGAAACTTGTACATAAATAAGTACATTTTCATAAGTAAACAAAATTCTAATTTATTTCAACATAAATTCATACATATGTATTCATATAACTGTGCATGAATATGGTTAATATTTTAGAAACTATCATGCTCTAAACATGGGTAAACTAGTGAGCATGATTAAATATAGTCGTCATCATATAATAATAACACTAAATAATGCAGTTACACGTCTTTCTACCTGATTTGAGGGTGTATGAGCTTGGAAGTTGGCATCGAATGGCTGTAATGTAATAAAATTTCAATATGATTTTTTCTTTCTTTTTTAAAACATGTTTCTATAATTAAAAAATCTAATATATATCTTTTATTACATAAAAAATTGTTTTTATGAACAATGAACTATGTTTTCCCAAAAAAATTAAGTCTGCATAAATGTAGACCTGCTTTGATACCATGTTATAATGACCCAAATTTTACCTTTGGATTCATTATATATGTACCGTAAAAGAGTACTTTCATAATCAAAAGAAAAAAAAAGATTATGTTTTCTTAACATACGAGGATTTAAAATTAGTTTTAAGGAAATACAATGAACATTATTAAAATCATTAACTGCATAATTTATTCTTCATTTTTTACCCATGCAAGCACAATCCACCTCCGATCACCTCAAAACCCCATAAATATCAGTAAATGAGTAATAGCGAATTTCATCTCATATTTAAATATGGAAAATCATTACATATGAAGACGTGAGGAATAAATTCGAACTTCGTGGTTATAATTCCTGTATGTAGCACTACTAAACTCTAGTATTTTAAATTTACACATTTATGACCCTCATCATTCCGTATCATCATATTCATAACATAAATTCTCGTAATTTAAATAGTGAAAGAACAATCCATACTACTACACTTACCGTAATATGGAAGAAGATCAAAATACATCGAGAAAATTGTATTGTTAGACTTTCATTCCAAAATTCTTTGGACACCATACATGCTAAACACTGTAATGTGAAAGTGTATGTAGAAGATGAGTTAAAAGAAATGAAAGTGTAAAGTATGAGTTTAGTTGTATGTGAGGGGGTATAAATATGGGTCTCTAAGGTTTGACTTTATTACCTATTTTGGTACAAACATTCATTTCCTTATTAATACCATATGTTTTTCCATATAGAGTGTAATCGATCACTCAACTAATTACCCAATTAAATATATTAATAAATATATAATTGCTACTAATAAGTTATTGCCATATAATCAAATATAAGGATTTAAATTATGCCAAAATAAATATTCTAACATACCATATAAAAATATTAGATTGCTAATTACACAAGCATAAATAATGTTTCTAATTTTAATAAATGAAAGTTTATCTAACTATAATAATAAACAAACTAATTAGGTTAATTGACATACAATATTGAAATAAAATGCAATCATATTACTAAGATTTAGCTAAGGAAAAATATGCACATGTATAAAAGAAATTGATTTATGGTTCTACACTATTGGTCAACTAGGTCTCCAAATAAAAAAAGACTTACTTCTGGCCGCTAAATTCAATTCTAATGACTACCTAAGTTTTTTTCCGGATGTTATATTATGCGTTCATTTGGCCCCTAATTTGATGTTATAATTTTTGGAATACTATTTTTTTTGTTGGAGAATGTGTGGTTGAAAAAGTAGGAAATTTTTTCGGTTTATATATAATATTATTTTATTAGAGAATATGTGATTAAAACGAAGAGAGAGAAAAATGTATTATAAATTTAATGGAGGTCAAACGGGGGCTAACCCCTTATGTACAATTTTGATGTACAATTAACAAAATCCAACCATTTTTATACAAACATTTCTTAGAATTCACAATTTACTATTAGTTTATTATTCACAATTTCCCTATAACCCACGACTTTTTAGCACTTTACTTTATTATTTCTTCATACATGTGCAAAAACTCTTGAACATATCTCCAAAAATTCATCTTTCTTTTATTCTTTTCAAAATCTACCCATTTACTATTATACACAACTATATGTTTTAATTTTAAAATATTCTTCATATTTGAAAGGAGAATTTGGGATCGTGCTAGGTTGACTACGGATTTCTTTTAAAAAGTTCTACGTGAAAATAAAAACTTTTGACTCTAAAATTTTGCATTTAGCCCTGTTTGGTAGGGATTAAAATTTAAATTTTTTAACCATATATTTCGTTAATTTTTATCAAAATTTGCTAAAAATCTGATTTTAATTCCTACCAAATTGGGACTTAACTTCATTACCTTGTAAAATATCTTGAGTACTTATTTAAAGAGCTTAAAAAATTGCTTACAATTGAGGTCAAATTCAACAATTAATTTTATTTACATATTTTATGGATTCACAAATTTTATTAACTTTTCATTCATACATTTCATCAACTTATATCAAAATTTACTAAATTTTTTATCAAAAACTTTGTCGAACATTCCATAATTGGTTGTCTAAATCGGTAAAAATTGACGGAGCCAAATGAATCCCAATGAGAATCAAATTAACTTCAGATTGAGTCCGTGAATAGGTGGTCTCCACTTGATCAATGTAAAATTAAGTTCTTTGTTGCTGGCAGTTCAGAGGTCGCGAACGAGTTCGATTCGTGGGGCTCTTGCAAGACAGACTCTCTCTTGGAAGACTATATTTATCCTGGAAGGCAAAAGTTCTCCTGGAAGTTAAGGTGCAACAAATGTTGACTCGCTCAATATTTTGGCAAATCAGTGTGGAGACTCTTGGATTCTGGCCAGTTTGGGGCACATCCCGCAGTTTACCTGGTCTGCGTTTTGAGGGGCCGAGGCGTAGACTCCAGGATTAGTCACCGAATGTGAATACCTGGATATCAAAAAATAATAATAATAAAATCAAGCTCTTTGTTTTGTGTATGTCCGTAAATAGTTTAAACCCAAATAAAATCAACCATTGCAAAAACATGCAATGCTAGTAAATAACAAAGTTTTAAAAAGTATTAAGTGTGATTAGACGGTAATATCAAGTTTTAAGATTATACAAGTCATCTAAATATAAAGCGTGACTACACTACAATGTCAAGCTTCTTGACTAAACTAGCTTTTTAGAGCACTGATAAATATTTATTTGGATGTTGAATTACAATCTTGTTTAATAAGAAGCGTTAACCCCTATTTACCTATCAAAGTATGAAAATGAGTTTTGAAATAATGAATTTTTGAAAAATGTATGATTAAAAAGTGAAAAATTGTTTTGGATTAACGTACAATAATTTTTATTGTGAGAATACATGATTGAAAATGAGTATGAGAACTATTTTCAATCATACATATGTAAACTCTAAATTTTATTTTACTTTTTAATCACACATTTTTAAAAAAATTACCATTAAAAACATCATTTTTACATAATAATATCCGTCAAACAAACAGTGGCTAAGTTTGTTTTTTGTAGGTGGGTTGTCTAAAACTTGCACGGACCAGCAGGCTTGGATATTGATTACTAAACCACCAAGACATAGACACGTAAATGACTAGGGATAGGGCATAAATTCATAATTTTTTTTTTAAAATCCAATGCAATGTCTAAAATATAATATAATTTACTTATTGATATTTAGCTGGTTTGACAATCATTATTTTTAACTTATTTTTTTCTATATACTCATTTTTAAACACATATTTATACAATAAAACTCATAATTGATCCTCATTTTTTTCAAACTCTTTTCGATACATGATCATTTTCAACCACACATTCATACAATAAAACATTCTACACGTAAATTCAAAATTTTTCCTTACTTTTTAATCACACGTTCTCCTAAAAATACTTCAAAACTCTCTGTCTCTCTCTTTGAAATATGGGCAGCAAACAAGGGCAAAATATTCTGTACGTAAATTCAAAAATTTTCCCTACTTTTTAACCACACATTCTCCTACAAATATTTTTCAAAACTTAATTTTATTTTTTTTGAAATAATGGGCACCAAATTGGTGCAAAATATTTTATACATAAATTCAAAATTGTTACATACTTCTTAACCACACATTGTCGTAAAAATTATTATTCAAAACATTATTTTTCGAAAACAGAGATCGTAAAACAACGGCTTATACTTGTAAGAAGCAAATCGTATGATGCCAACTAACTCCCTTTACAATTGCAATCTACAACCAATTACATATTTTCGTAACTAAATTATTTACAATGCAATCTACAACTTAAATAATCATAACAGAATATTTTTAGTTTTTAAGCTTCATTTTTATAGATAATAGTTTTTGACCTGTATCTGTTAGCACCAAATAATATTAGCTGGTCGTAACATTTTTTTTTGAAATATATGCTAACAATGGTTTATTTAAATTTTTGTTTTCTCAAATACAAGATAAACCTCTTTAATCATTTTTTTTTTTTTTTGAATTTTCTATAAAATATCATTTATTTTAATCAAAGCATGTTTAGTATAATTAATGGACCGAATAGAACTAAAGACAGTTACAAACAAATTTCATTTCTACATTTTTTATTAATGGTTCATTATTCTCTAACATATCAAACATGAAAAGATGAAATGGTATATATATTTTATCAAAATAAAATTGAACATTGCCAACAACCGGCGAGCATTGACGGCCACCCATATTGGCTCCGGAAGTAGGTGGATTTGAGGGGAATAATGGGGAGTGGCCCAAATGGGAGAGTTGTGGCAAAGGATGTGGATGCTGGTTGGCCAATGTGAGTGCTAATGGTACTAGTACGATTGCGGCAACCAAGGCCACAAAGTCGAGTGGTGGTGCTGCGGTGGAATTGGGGTCGGTGGTGCCATTCACGACAATTTAGGGCACTGTGAGTAGGATAATGATGGAAAGCTTGAGCATTCCAACAGTTATAGTGAGATATACTATTACGACATATGCACTTGATGCTTTATACAAGAGAGTAATGTTTCTTCATAAATTTATGCATTTTCTTTCTTGATTGATTGTATTAATGAAGTATTATTTTTTCCAAGTTTTGATGAAAATTGCTGCAGATTGAGTTAAATAAAGGGATTCGATATGAGAGGATTTATAAACTTTTGTTTTTAACAGAATTAATGGAATAATTTAGAATTGTTAATGGACTCTGTTAATTTATTTATTGGTTCAATTTGCAAGTTTTCTTCTTATTACAGTAGTTTTTACGCGTCCTTCAATGCTACAAAGAAATTAGAGTTTTTTTCCTAGTATTATGGGGAAGAGCATTTTTTTAGAATTTGGAAGTTTTGAAGATAAGTAGAATCAAGAAAAAATATGTACAATATTGTTTCAATCGTATCGGGAACAAGGATACCAGTTGAATTACAGTATAAAATCGCATTGTCCCCTAAGGTATTTCTTTAAAATGATAAGAAAATTTGACAATGATGTATATTGGATAATATCGGTGAGTTTGCTAAATGAAAACACAATGCGCTATGCGGTCAGACACTACCAAGTTAGATCACATGTTGTATATAAAGATGGGAAAAATAACAACTCATGTATCGCTAATTCAATTTTCAGGTTTTATGTTTTAGAATTCAAAACTCAGGTGACAAATAAATGATTAAAAGTATTTTATTAATTAAATATATTAATGTCACAATTATACATTCAATAGTCACAATTACGTACATATATGTCACAACTTATTTGTTGATTACATATTATCAAAATTAATTAATCAAAAATTATTTTACGGTCACAAATCAAAAAATAAGTCACAATTTATTCGCCGATCACAAATTTTCAAATTAGTTGGTCACAAATTATATAATTTTTAGATCACAATTAAATGGTTTGTCACAAATAACAAAATAGTGGGTCACATATTAATCAAATAGTTGGTCACATATGCCAAACACCTCATTCCCATCTCCGATCCGGATCTCGATCCACCACCTGGATCACAAATCAACCAAATAGTTTGTCACAGACACCTAAATAGTTGGTCACAAACTCTCTTCTTTCCACCCGCCGCCACCGCACCACTGCCACAATTGCCACCAACATCACCATCACCACCAACAACACTGACACCACCACCGCCAACAAAAACTAACCCAACACCAAAACATGAAAAACCACTATGGTACCATCATCACGTATTATGCACCACTCCAAAAAAACCAACAAATCCAACAAATACCACCACCACGACACCACCGTCACAGATCACACGCAGCGCTGTCGCGTACCAGATCACGCCGAGCAACAACGACGAGCAGATGAATAGTGGATTCGAAATCAGAGCATCCGTGCACCAGATCGCGACATACCAACCAAATCAGTGACGTCATCCATTGGTGAATCTATGCCGCTGCGCAACGATCCCTTCTTAGGCTTCAATTCAGGCGCACATCGCCGATTTTTTCCATAATCTTCATTGAGTGTCGCGGCTCTATGAACACCACTTCGTAGGTGGTCCTGTGAGAGAAGATTGAGACGGAGAGAGAAGATTGGATGCGCGACGGTGATTTTTTCCATTATCGCCGTTGGGTGCGCGGCTATATGAGCACCGTCTCGGAGGTTGCCTGTGAGAGGAGTGAAGAGGGGATGTGAAATATTTTAGGTTTTGTAGTGAGGGCGGGCGGGGTAGGAGTGGTGGGTAAATTTTATAATATTATTAATAATATAATTAATACAGGATTTTGGATTAAATAAATTTCAAACCTGATATTTGATTTGGGAAACTTAAATACCTGTTAATATATGATTTCCACTATAAAGATTGCCATGCTAGTTATGCTTTATGGAATCAATTGCTAAATTGGAATGAATAATGTTTAAATTGTTGAAGGTCAAGGATCAATGATTGTTATAACTCACTCGAGATCCTGAATCCGCAACTTTAGTATTCTTTAGAGCCTATACTATTCATGAGTTTCAATGACGAAAGAAGAAAACAAGTGCCAACCATCTAATAACTCAAAGTAAAAACCTATACAAGCTAATGTACCATGTAATCCCACAGTTGATCCCACAATATGTATTCATCATAGGGCAAGTCTATCTTCGCCGCATTGTCGTTTTGTTCTTGAGCTCTCCGAAAGCCTCATCGACAATCCTAAAACGTCTAAAAAAGTTGTGGACTTCCATTGTTGCTACAACTATAATCGTCTATGCCCAAAAATGAGTAACTAGACATTTGATCAAGTACTTTTTATCTTTGCTTTCATACACTGAAAGCCTTCTCAATTACGTTTCTACACAAACAATCATTAAGTTGAATCACTCTCTGGCATTTCGTAACCTTAGTTTGCGGTGGTTAGGCCCATCTAAAAACTCTTGAAAATGATATCCGACGTTCGAACCTTTTAATCCTGGTTTGTGTGTGAATTTCGAGTTGTCTACATAATATTTGTTCTAGTGTCGACTCCACTAGATGAATATTAGGACATGATATGACTGTTATGTGTATGCCCTATCGTGCCCACATGACAAATGTGAAAAACAAGTTGAAGTCATCGCTGCAAGGACATCATAGGTTGGAATGCCTTTCCGTCCTATGAAGTATTTTCCTCGATGGCATGTCGTGATTGCTCTAAAACGTGTGACCTCAATGGCTTCGATACTATCCTGTAAATTTTAATATGAAAGAAATAGTCATTATGAATGAATTGTAAAATAAGAAATCAATATTTTGGTTGAGCAAAAAAGAACATTTATTTGCCCCTCCTTAATGACATATTCACACGCAGAGATGAAAATTTGATGCTTACATTCATCCTACGTTGCAGTTTGCTTGAGGAAGATTTCGTGTGGATGAATGCTTGGTGTATTTCCACAACTAGGTACTTGAGAACCAATTTCACATATTGCTTGGAAATATATTTTTCTTTTTTTGAAAAAGGGGATCAAATAACAATAACAATGACTTCTCGAACAAACTCATGCTAGAAACCAGTGGATATTTTATCGGATGGGTAAACCAATTCAGTTGAATTTGTCCCTATGAAGATTGACTGTACGGTTCAAGAGAGAAGGTGAAATTACTGGACCATATCGGTAATTCATTTTTATAGTGGTGGTTGTCAAAATCCAACGAATACTCTGCGTCCTTGGCTATATCGGAGCATTATGTTATTCCTAGACTTTCACAGTCTAGGAATGGAGAAATTTTCCTTTTTGTTGTTGATCGCATGTTTTCCTAAGTTGTTGCAGAGGTATAAAAAAGGTTGTCGCAAATTTGTATTTGCAATGGAGGAGGCTTATCGATAATTAGATTTTCCAATCTTCGAAAATATGGCAAAGAAAGGTTCTGTTGTTAGGGGTGGATTAGGTATGAGACGAGAAATCCAAGATACCAAAGAAGCTTGTAAAGACTGCATTAATTTCCCTAGGTAAAAAATAATGTTTATGTTTGAACCTCATTTTTTTAGAATAGACATTGTAAAACGTAATTTTTTTGAAAAATACAGAGTTAAAAAGTAGATAAAAGTCTTAAATTTACATGTAAAATTATTTTATTTGAGTAATGTGTAATTAAGAATAAATTAAAAAATGAAATTAAAAAATTGAAGCTCAATCAGGGACAACACATGAAGACATAAACTAGGTTTAGCCCCTATTTGACAACCATTATTTAATTTTTTTTAACATATTCATTTTCAATTACACATTTAAACAATAAAATAATATGTGTGTAAATTTAAAATATTTCTCTACTTTTTGACCAAGCATTCTTCTAAGAATTACTATTCAAAATATTATTTTTTACAAATAATGAGTGTCAAAGAAGGGTTTAATGAGCTCCTGTCTGGCCGAGATTGAAATAAGATTTTTAGTAGATTTTGATAAAAGTTGATGAAATGTGTGGTTAAATAGTTGTGAGCTCCATAAAATGTGTGGTAAAAATTAATTGTTAACTTTGATTTGAGATTTTAATTGGATTTTAATCCAAACCAAACCTGGTTGATTTATATATAAGTCACTAAAAATATAACAAACAAAAGGGTGATCTCGCACGTGCCAAGTCCTTCAATTGATTTGAATTCAAACCTGTGCGCCTTTTCTCCCATTCAATTAATAATTGCATTTTCTGCCCTTTTCTATAGTCTCTCTCCCCGGGTTCCTTATTCAAATCCACGAGGCGCCCTAAAGATTTCCATCCTCATTCAATCCCCACATTCAAAATCTCTCCTAGTTTCATCTCAAAACGAATTCTACCTGCTTCCAATATAGGTAACATTTTTCTTTCTTTCTGAATTATTATGCATTTTGTATATTCATTGATCCGTTACACGCGTGTCTATACAACGGATTTTGTTCTTTCTATTTTTTTTGGCAGATCTACGTATATATTGAAATGTGGTTCCTTTGGAATCTGATTGTTCAATTTTATTTTTTCGTAAACGATGGAATGATAATCCCTAATTTCGGTTATCAAGGTTTTTTTTTTGATATATGCTGAAGCTAGGGATTTAATTTGTGGTCTTGGTACTGATTGATCGAGAATGGAGATGGATAACTCTGATAACAAGGACTCGTCGCAATGTGTAAGAGTTGCTGTGAATATTAGACCACTGGTTACGTCCGAGCTTCTTGTAGGATGTACTGACTGCATCTCCGTGTTCCCAGCTGAAAGTCAGGTAGTCTTTCGACTATTTTTTGTTTTTTTAATTTCCTGCATTAAGTTTTACACGTGAGGGGGATGGTTTTGAACTTTGATTTACGAGCTGAACCTATTGTTGATGACCTTTGGTACTTCTGGATGCATGAACAGGTGCAGATTGGATCACACTCCTTCACGTTTGATTACATTTTTGGGAGTGGGGGGTATTCGTGTTCACATATATTTGATGAATGTGTTGCTCCACTTGTTGATGCTCTCTTCCATGGCTACAACGGTACAGTGCTTGCCTATGGCCAGGTAATAAATAATATCATTTTACAGTTTCATTGCTAGAAGATTTCATTCAAGAAAGTGTGTTTTGGAATGCAAATGTGTCTTATCACTTCTAGTATTATTTCCATCTATGAGTTGCACTTGGAAGTTTAAGTTAACATGTAAACTCATATATTATACTTGGTTATTGTGTCTTAGACCGGTTCAGGAAAAACTTACACAATGGGTACAAATTATAGTGGAGAAGAGCATCAAAATGGCGTCATTCCTAAAGTAATGGATACCATTTTCTCAAAAGTGGAGGCTTTGAAAGAATCTGCAGAGTTTTTGATAAGAGTGTCTTTTATTGAGGTATCAGTTGTGAAGTTCAAAGTACAGTCTCCGTTTTGGTTGCTGTTCATATCCCTTCGATGTTATCCTTTATGTCATAATTTTGCAGATTTTTAAGGAAGAGGTGTATGATTTGCTGGATTCAAACATACCATCTATGTCCAGAAGTGATGTGCAACCGAAGTCTACTGGTCTTGCAAGAGTTCCTATTCAAATTCGAGAAACAGTGAGTGGAGGGATTACACTTGCTGGAGTAAAAGAGGCAGAGGTCAAGACAAAAGATGAGATGGCATCATACCTATTACAGGGTTCAGTATCTCGTGCGACTGCGAGCACAAATATGAATAGTCAGTCAAGGTAGGATTATTTGACACCACAATGATAATTTAAGTGAAAGTATTAAATCTTGGTGTACTAAATATGTACCTATTTTGGTTCCATATTTTGACAAGATTCGTGAACTTCATCAAGTGTACATATTTCTTGTTGAAAAGAAACCAAAAATCAATCCAATTCCCCTTTCCAATCTTTTTGTTCCCATAGAAAACTATAGCGGTCATGTCTAATGACTCATTTATTATAAGGAAACTTGATGGAAGACTGACTTTTTTTTTTTAAATTTTAATTTAGGTGTTCTTTATTGAAGCATTGCTTCCATAATAAAGAATCTTCCCATGATTATGTTTATATACATATAGTGCCAGTGTGTTTTTTTTTTCTTTTATTTGTCGAGTTAGAAATAAAGAAAGTTCTGTGGTTTTGTTTTCATCAAAATTATATAGTAACCTTATTACTAAGCTTTCTGCTACACTTTATTCGTTAAAACAGTCGTTCACATGCCATCTTCACCATATCTATGGAGCAAAAGAGAATAACCAGTTCGTCAGTTGGAGATGATGTTGGGGATGATATTTTGACTGCTAAACTACATTTGGTTGACCTTGCGGGATCCGAACGTGCAAAACGAACAGGTGCAGATGGAACACGCTTATGCGAAGGTAATGCTATATATGGTCATTATTTTTTTCTCTGTCGTTTCATATTTCTTAATCTTTTGGTTATTTGTTATTTTTGAAAAGTTCGAATAAAATTTTTGTTTTCTGGTTTCACGTGGTCTAGGCATTCACATTAACAAGGGATTGCTTGCTCTTGGTAACGTCATTAGTGCTTTGGGTGATGACAAGAAGCGAAAAGAAGGAGGTCATGTTCCTTATCGAGACAGCAAGTTAACACGTCTATTGCAGGCAATAACTAAACTCCCCTAATCCCTCCCTTCCCCACCCTTATCTCCAACAAAGAAAAAATATACAAGTAAGAAGAATCAATCACAATGCAGATGGGAAATTATTGTCTTAGGATTATCCTACTAGAAGTCACGCTTTGTATGTTAGCTTGTACTATTATTACATTCACAAGTAGAACTGTGATGATCCTAGGAGGTTAATTGAAACTATTAAACATTAGGAATATAATGATTGAAAGGGATATACGTGCATGATATTTTGATGCTTTTGGTATTATGGCCTATTCACCCTATTTCAAGAAACTAGCAAGTAATTTGCCTTTTCAATCATATGAAAAGAAAGTCATGAAGATGGATGATGATTTTTTAAAACTAAACAAGGTCCAAAAACGAATGGCATTGATTATTAATAAATAAGACAAGTGGTGGCTCAAATTTTTTACCAAATGCTTTTAAAATATTTTATTTTTGACATTACGTTGATTATTATAGAGGGTATTTATAAGTTTCTAAAGAATAAACTAGGTTCATAAGATTATTATCCTTTATTTTCTCTTATGTGATAATGAATATTTTAATTCCACGTATTTCCACCATATTTAAGTAAGAAATTGTGATTATTAGACTAAGCAGTGGTTCATAACTTCATGTTCTTCAGGATTCCCTTGGAGGAAACAGCAAAACGGTTATGATTGGTACACTCTTTAACTATTCTCATTGCATTAGCTGAGACATGACGTGAAATCATTATAGACAATCATAATCTTTTTGAAATGTTATGATGTTTGACATCTCATATTTATTTTTTAAAAATTGATCTTTTCATGTTTTATACTTTCTTTCATGTTTGCAGCATGTGTTAGCCCCGCTGATGTGAATGCAGAAGAGACACTTAACACATTAAAATACGCAAATCGTGCACGTAACATTCAAAACAAAGCAATTGTAAGTTCTGATGTGCTACACAACTTTGTAATTCAAAAAATTACTAATTTGTTACATTATTGTGTTTTATTTCTTTCACTTTGCAGGTCAATCGTGATCCAGTGGCAGCTCAGGTGCAAAGGATGCGAAGTCAAATTGAACAGTTGCAGGCAGAGTTGCTTTGCTTTCGTGGAGATTCCACTTCACCAATTGAAGAGCTTCAAGTATATTGGCTAACAATAAATCTACTTTCATTTACACCAATTGAAGAAGTTCAAGTATATCGTTCTTAAATCTAAGCCCCTATTTAACAATCACACTTTTAAAACTTTTTTTTCTACGTATTCATTTTCAACCATAAGTTCACGTAATAAAATATTTTGCACGAAAATTCAAAACTTTTCCCTATCTTTTAACCACACATTCGCCTAAAGATCACTATTCAAAACTCTATTTTCCCAAAAGTATGGTGGTCAAATAGGGGCGAAGCTCAATTTGCTCCCAAAGATACCACGAGTTGAAATATTCTTAGCACAAATAATTAGCACTAAGGTTTTGATTGGGGTTTCCACTTTATTTGTGCGAAGAATTCAGTTGGTGATTTCCTTTGATCCTTCTTAGCACTCTTGATTATTGGAACCAAGTACTTAATATTTGTTGATAGCCTTCTACTCATTATTTGTTATTTAAAGATATTTACATCAAATTCTTTGTATGTAGATGCTTAAGCACAAAATTTCTCTGCTTGAAGCAAGCAATGATGAGCTAAAAAAGGAACTTCAAGAATGTATGATCAGTAATGAGCATCTAAAGCAGCGTACTTTTGATGCACAGGTTGGTTTAGGTTACTTCTTCAAAATAAACACATTATGGATTAATATGCTGCGTTTGAGTGTCTTGGGTTAATTCAGTTTAAATTTCTATAATAATAGGTGGAAAGGGATGGATTACTTTTTAAAATTGAATCTTCTCAAAATGGGAAAAATTGGACTGAGATTGACTCAAATTCGGAGAAGGTTTGATTCTGTGACTGCTTGGACTCGTCTTCATTCTGATCTAATTGCATTATTTTAGTAAACTATTGAGATTGATGATTTATTTTCTTTTCCTTCAGGATTTCAATTTGGTGAAAACGTATGTCTCAAAAATCCGAGATCTAGAGGGAGAAGTGCAGCGTTTGCAAAAGTTGGACAAGTCAAGATATAAGGATTATGCTTCTGATTATCTTGGCTTGGAAGAAGATGGTCTGCACTCTGAAAATTCCTATATCATGGATTCCGATATAAAAATTGTTGAAACAAATGGTAGGCTACAATCAGAAATTGGAGATTTAAATTTTATGCTAGATTGCTCTGGCTTAAGCTCTTTAGATTAAATACTGGTTCTATATATCCTTTAAAAAAACTATATAATTTGATGCTATAGATTTTTCTATGGTAGTTATATTCATAATTTCTCTTTTGTATACTATGAAGTCCTTTGTGAGTGATAACTTCACTATCTTGACTCGACCTTGTGTAGGGGAGGCTGAAGACGTGGAGAAAGAGCTAGAGCATTCTTCTCTTCAAGAAAAATTGGATAAAGAACTACAAGAATTGGACAAAAGACTTGAACAGAAGGAGGTAGACTTCTGCATACATACATACATATATATATATATATATAGAGAGAGAGAGAGAGGTTTTATTGGGATCTAGTTATAACAAAAGAGGTTAAACAAAAATGTGTTTGGGTTCTCATAGAACTTGTATTCTGACAAAAAGTTAATAGAAAAATGATCAGGCTCATGGAACTTATACTCCAAAATTAGTTCAATGCTTTTTCTTAGCATCTTTTCTTTGCCATGTTCTTAAGAATTAATATTTTCTGACCTGAATTAAATATTTGGATTTGATTTTCTTTAACCTGTTGTGATATATGAAAAATGAAGACATGGAATAAACCTTACACTAAAAATATATGGTTTTGAGTGGTCATAACTTTGTACTCACATGCATACTAATATATAAACAAAAGTTGGCAAGAGAATTTTGAATTTGTGAACTCCCATAATATAATTAATGAATGTATTCTAAAATTGACTAAAATTCAGTTTCTCAATCATCATTCCCTCATTCAATCTTTTGCCCTCTTACTTTTATGAAAGGCTGAAATGAAGCGGTTTGCAAGCGGTGACACTTCAGTCCTTAAGCTGCATTATGAGAAGAAAGTTCAAGATTTGGAACTCGAAAAGAGGGGCTTGCAGGTGATTTTAGCTTCTGATACCTCGATCTCAGTTGTATCAATTCAAGCATTTTTCTCTGAATACCGATGTTTATTGTAGAAAGAGATTGAAGAACTTAGGCACAATCTTTCAAATATTTCATCCAACTCTGACGATAGTGCACAAAAGCTGAAGGAAGAGTATCTTCAGAAGCTTAATGTCCTTGAAAACCAGGTAAATCTTCATGTAAACTAACTTCTGATCAAGACTTTTCTGGTTAATAACTTCATTTCTCTGTAGGTAGCTGTGCTGAAGAAGAAACAGGATGCTCAAGCTCAACTATTGAGACAAAAACAAAAAAGTGACGAGAATGGAAAAAGACTACAAGAGGAGATTCATAGAATAAAGACACAAAAGGTTCTATTCTATGTTATTTCAAACTTGTTAATGAAAGAAAGTCTCTTTTTTGCTGATTTTCTTTTCTGTTTCAAGGTTCAATTACAACAAAAGATAAAGCAAGAATCTGAACAGTTTAGGTTATGGAAAGCATCTCGAGAAAAAGAAGTTCTTCAGGTATTGTGTATTATAATGGTGCCTTAAACTTTGTCTTTCTCTTCCATGTAAAGGCAGAAAAACATAACAAGGAAAGTAGTAAAACATTATCGGATATAGAATTTACCCTAATGGATTGTCCTTGAGGTGTCAGCCTAGACAATTGGTACTCAAGTTGTGCGCTTTTAGTTGTTTAATGAAGCCTCATGTGAGGTGTGCCTCATATGGGTTCTTAAAACGATGTTACGAATCAGTTCACCCTCAAATGCTGAAATTCTTCAATGTGATTAAGTTTTTAATAATGGTTGAGGTGTTTCATGATTGGTTGCAGAAATTTAAGCCATGTGTTTAGTTATTAAAGTTCATGGATTGTTCATTAGAATATAACCCTTCACCCAAAAGAGTGAGCGAGCAGTTGATAGTGTCAAAATATGTTATATCAATTGCCTTGTGCAACGTATTGTTTGATGGTACTAAGCATTTCTTGGATGCATTCTTCTTTGTAGCTAAAAAAAGAGGGAAGAAGGACTGAATATGAAATGCATAAGCTTTTGGCACTAAATCAGAGGCAAAAGATGGTAAGTTAGATGTCTAATAAAAAATTCTCACTTCTCTGACTCTCTATAATTATGTATTTCACTTTTTATATATTGGCATTTTAGGTTTTACAAAGAAAGACTGAAGAAGCCTCTATGGCTACTAAACGACTCAAAGAGTTGCTAGAATCTCGGAAAGCTTCGCGTGAAATATTTGGTTGGATACAATACCTTTGTGCTTTGATGGGTGTCTATAACACAAGTTTCCATAACTAATTTCTTTTGCATCTATGTAGGTGGTGGAAATAAAAATGGTCCTGGAATTCAGGTATCTATCTATACTGGAAGGACTTGCTGGGTGTATAATATTGTTTTAGTATATATGAAGATATGGATCTGTATTACTTCTAGGAGGCATGGTGTACTATATTTTGATTGTTACACGATATACAAGGATAACGATTGGAAAGGGTACTATAACTTTGATCGTGAAATATCTTGTGAAATGTGTGAAAATAGGACACTCCAAAATTGGGTGGTACCTTCAATTTTAATTGACACGAGTGATGAATGGAAGAGTTCTATACTTGAGTTTTTATTAATGTATAGTTCAATTTGTTATCCACTCATTTCTAAACAAACACATTTCTGTTTATTTGAAGGCACTAATGCAGACAATTGAGGATGAACTTGAGGTTACAGTACGTTTACATGAAGTGCGATCAGAATATGAGCAACAAAAAGAGGAGTAAGTTTAGGACCATTTAACCTTTCACATTGCTCTGCGCACTGAGAGCAGCACACTTATTCACCAATTTTTGCTGTGTTGTGGATGAGATTTTGCAATTCAGATTATCCTCTGCATAGATTTTTAAAGCAGTTTTACTGTTGTGTCTGTTTTAAAATTTAATTTATTTACCTTTCATTTTTGATCAGTTCTTGGATGGAGCATGATAACCTCACTTCTATTTTGTCATAAAGATGAGAGTCCTTGGCCAATTTTGAAATTCCATTGATATACCTGCAGTTAATAAATTTTCACGTGGACTCCCCTCATGGATTTAAATAACTTTATGTTGTTGATAATTTATGCCTTAAAAAAGTTTGATATGCCAGGTTATCCTATTTATTTTGCATTAAAATAAAATAATTTCTCCCTGTCAATATTTTATTTTTCTAACCAAATTCTGATGGAAGAAATAAATATCTATTGACAAGTATAGCCTTAGTTGTATCTTCAATTTGTCATTATTTTTAGCAGCAGTTTCATCTAATGTGATGTGGAGATAACGTGTCTCCTTTCACTCGTTAGTTTGGCTATAAAATTATCCTAGATTGCGCAATAAGATCATATTCATATTTTATTGTGTTTTGTTATATCATCCTTATGAGGCTATATCGGCTCATTATCTTTTCTTGTGTCTACTAGCACCACTATGATACTGGATACAGTGAGACCTAAATACAGTGGTTTAACATTTTAAACCACTTAAATTTGGTCTTTCATGATGTCTGTCTCCCAGTGTCTTGTTTGTTTCACTAGTCATTTTTTGGTCTCACCTATTTTACCTGTAGTCCTCCTCTCTTCTGAAAATTTGGACATAAGTTACGCATGACCGTTCAACTTCCTTTTTCCCCTTTCAGTTATATATATTCTGTCAATTATAATCATGTAAGATATTTACAAATAAACCTGAAATAGAAAATAAGAGCACCAAGTTCGACTTCATTTAACAAAATAATACTGACATGAGAGATGTGATGACTTAAATACTAAAGCCGGTTCTTTAAGATGTGGTGAACCAAAGAAAAGATGAATTTCATTAAATTTTTGTTTGTAAATCTAATTGAAGTCTAGTATATGCCTTTATCTTTTGCTTTAAATGATGCATATTCTTTTTAATTTATTCATTACTTATAATTTAGACAATCATATCTATTCCCTTCCCAAACGTATTCATAGTTTCTTTGATATATCTGACGTCATGAATAATTTCTACATATCACGGGCATAGAAATTAGTGTAAATTTCTTCTTGAACTTTCGATCCATCTTGGCATTTATCCAAAGTGATTTTGTACGTCCTCTCTAGAAAATGATTGTTATAAACTGGAAACACTGTAGCTAAAAGTTTAACTAAAATATTGACTTTTAGGTTACTAATTTGGATTATAGCAGAACTTATCTGTGTTTAGGGGAGTATTTGGACTTGAACTGGAAGCTGCAATGAAGTTTCTGTTAGCCAAGTAAAATGGCTGGTTCAGTTTTCAATGTTGGCACTCCTTGTCAAGCTCATGAGTGTTATCCAAGAAAAGGGATATAAAGAAAGGAAGAGATACGAGTCCACATGTATAATTGACAATTCGTGTATCGTTTTCAGTTCACTCTAGTTTCTTTTCAGCCATGTAAAATGGCTGGTTCAGGTTTTCAAAGTTGGCACTTCTTGTCAAGCATATGAGTGTTATCCAAGAAAAGGGATATAAAGAAAGGAAGAGATATGAGTCCACATGTATAATTGACAATTCGTGTACGTTTTTCAGTTCACTCGTAGGACTCCTCATGTTTACTTTTTCTCTGAACTTGTAGTACTAATGGCCAATGGGTACTTGGCTGTCTATGTATTTTCATAGTTATATGATGCAGTCGTCATACCTGGTAGGAGGTTTCTACCAAGAGAAATTTACCTCTGCTTTGTCATTCTTCTCAGAGGGTCTGTCGTTATGACAATCATTCCTTCCCCCTTTGACATGTTGAATGCTAAATGATAGTGATGATTTTGGGAAGCTGTCGCCGATTTAACTTTCTATTATAAATCTTAAAAATTAACATTTATTCATCATCTCATTTACAAGCAATACATCAGTAGATAGGTAAATTATAACGAGTGATAATATAGGGTTTCAAGATTTCTGATCAAACTGATGCTACGTTACAACAATTTGTTGTCTTTTTTGTTATTGACCTCATTTCTTAAAAGGTGTACTTATTGTTTGACCTGTTGCAAAAATTATTCATGTTTCAATTTGATAAGATTAACTTTGCATCTATAGGAGGACGAAAATGGCTAAAGAGCTTGCAGAATTGAAGGATGAAGCACAACTTCAAAAGCAGAAGTACTTGAGGTCTGAAATGATATTGCTGAAATATTTCATTTGAGGTTCAATATTTTTTCTTTGTTCAGTGTCTTGTCTTACTGATTGTATGGCATTAGTCGGCTAAAACACTTATCTAATGGTATCCATTGCAGTCAAGGCCGACAGACAATGTCTCCTTGTGCTAGAAATTCAAGAATTGTTGCTCTTGAAAACATGGTTGCTACTGCATCAAGTACCCTTATTTCTATGTCATCCCAATTATCAGAAGCAGAGGAGCGTGAACGGGCATTTAATGGCAGAGGAAGGTGGAACCATGTTCGTTCCCTTGCTGAAGCAAAAAATATCATGAACTTCCTTTTCAACTTGACATCCTCCTCCAGGTAGTCGTCTCTTCAGGATTTGAAAGCTCTTCACAAATGCACTTGCACTCTTCAAGTTTTTGTAACTGACATTGCCACCCCCTTCAATTTCTAAAAGATGCCAGCTAAGGGATAGAGAAGTCAACTGCAGAGAGAAGGATTGTGAAATCAGAGATTTGAAAGAAAAAATAGTCAATTTGGTTAGACAGCTGGAAATGCAAAAGGCTGAACTGAGTCGTCAAGACAAGTTAATGGTTAGTGCATTTTCTTCTACAAGACAGCCTGTTAATACATACGAAGAAGATATAACTTTACCAAGAAAATGATCTAATACATATTTTATTGGTCTGTGTACCCAATTAACTTCTTGTGTCTCATGCTGGTTTGCTGGTTTTGTTTCTCTCATGATCATCCCCCATTCCTCAATACTCAGGATTATTGATTTTTTTTAATTTCTGAAGTTGATATTTTCTTCAATTTTTCTTTGAATGCTCTATTAGAAGTTAGCTTCAAAGAGACAATCGAGGGAAATGACTAAAAGTTTTGAAACCCACATGCTCAACAGTGAAGGTCATGCATATGACTTGCGGCCGAAGGTATTGCCCTTATAACATCATTCGTGTGGCCCCTTTATGCATTTTTTTGCTTGCTCATTTTAGATATAACCAATAGTACATAATTGATGGTTCTTTTCTCCAGGGATCTCGGAATTCCATTGTTTTCAATGGTGGAAGGTATAATTATGAGTTGATAGAAGATATGGACACATCTGATGATGATATTCAGCCAGAGGATTCTGATTTCTATAATGACGATGACTCTGAGTGGGTACGTACTAAAGAGAGAAAAATGCGCCAAGATAGGAAAAAGCAATTTAAAATTGATGATCATCTTGAATTAGAATCGAATGTAAAAGGACAAGATTTAGTGACTTCAAAAGACGGAGTCTGCTGCTCATGCAGTAAATATTCTTTATGCAAGACAATGAGATGTGAATGTCGAGCTGCAGAGGGTATTTGTGGATCGTTCTGTAGCTGTGAACCTACAAAATGCAGCAATACAGAGGAAGCTTCTAGGAAAGGCTCGGTGCAAGCAGAATTTGTTGAAGCTTTTGGAAATTTATCAATGACAACTGAAAATGAGAAAAGCCATGTTCTTGCTGCTGAAGGAGCAAAGTTACTTCAGAGTGCTCTATCTGAGAAGCCTGTCATCGCAAATGATGGAGGAGCCGTAAGGAAGCCTTTATCAGACATCGGGAATAACCTGGTTAGTCAAGTTCACTATTGCTTTACACTTATGGATTTGTTCAATTAAATTACAGATTGACCTGTTGATGCTATCTCCAATCCATAGTTTTGAAATTTGAAGTCGTTCTTAGTTTAAATTCAATGCTACAGTTGAACAAGGTTTATTAGTAGCTTTATGTTGTACATTGCAATTTTCGAAGTTTTTTTTCCCAGAATTAACTATATTAAATCAACGTGTTAACTTGCAGACAAAATCAAAGGCACCAAAACCCAAAAAGAGAAAAAATTGGCGCAAGTCCGTTATTCAACTTGTCCCTGCTATCCCACCTACATCAGAAGCTCAAGGCCCCGTAAAATCAGAAAGCAATGAGGATGATATTCCTTTGAAGCTACCAAGAGCAATGCGCTTTGCTTCGCTAAATACTAATCCTTTGAAAGAAAGGAACTTGGATCAGCCAAATGAGTCTGTTGTTGCTAAGGACACAGCAAGGACTTCAATAGCACCTGTAAGTCCTCATCAACAAGCAAGAACAACGGATGGTAAAGAAAACCAGGGACAGTAAGCTATTTGTTGTTCCTCACATAAAATTGAACTGGAAACGAGGATCAGTTTTTCTGATCTTATAGTGTGAGATAATTGCTCAATCTAATAGGTTTGATGATCCTGTCCCCACAGGTGTTTCTACTAACTGAATGGAATTTATTATTGGGCGTTGTTAAAGATGTATGAATATTCATTGATCATGTTATTTGTGAAATTTACTTGTTTATTCCAGGGAAAAAAGGCCGGCCTAATTTCTTTTTCTTCTTAAAAGTTTGGTTACTTAAGGCTCTTATTTGAACTCTTCATTTTGCAAGAGAGCTTGCATCTAATGTTTTTCAAATTATTGGTTTCTTTGCACTTAATATTACTGAAGTTGTTGATATATGCCAACAAGGTAGGATGAATATGAGGGGGCAGGTTGAGCCTTAGGCCTGTTATATAGCTAGAATGTTTGCTCCTATGGTAGCTAGTAAGATTTGTCTTCTCGGAAAATGTCAGCTCTAATGGCCATGGTAATTAAGAACTAACAAAGCGTACGGCATTGGCAGTCTCTATTTGAATGTAGACCTTAAAGGAAAAGGGATAATTCTTTTTTTCACATGAAAATTTATAAGTGATCCATTTATTCAAGGGTAAATAGCACAGAATGTCCTTACTTACAATGTTATTGTGCAAAACGTCCACATCTTTCATTTTTTGGCATTTTCACCCCTACCTTCCACCTTTCATTGTGCAAAGGGTTATTTTTATCCATTTTTTCAATAAAAGACCATTTTACCATAATATTCAAATAAAAAAAGAGAAAAAGTTGAATAAATAACTTCAACTATAGTCCTTAAGTTTTTTAAAAAAATTACAAAGAAATCATAAATTCTTCACCACCACCACTTTCACAACCTACCAAGCTGGCACCTATAGATCCACATATCACCACATTTCGGCCATCACGCCAATCGGACT
>CAIGRP010048115.1:0-18983 GCA_903798385.1 Fraxinus cuspidata
TAATAAGTTATGTGGTTATGAGAAAAGAAAAGGTTGTCAACGACATTTTTATGCATAATGTAGCGCTCATATTACGAATGGTAGTGAGGATATTGAAGGAAATTTGCCGAATAATACCCCATGTAGAAATAACAAACCAAGGAGAAAGAAATAATCTCGGCAAAATTGATCTAGAGAAATTTGAAATTTCTGAACATACAATCAGAAGACAAAAAGGTATATACTTACGCAAAAAAAAAAAAAAGAAGAGAAAAATGAAGTTATAACATGTAATGCACGGCTCTTAACAAATAGATTTTCTCAAATACTTGTATAAATAGATAAATGACCCGGTAGTTGATGCGATAACAAGTCTATCATATCTTGTTAGCCAGACGATGCAAAAAATTCGATATAAGTCTAATAAATGTGGTCATAACCAACTCATCTTTCATGTCTATTAATACTTTTTATATAAATTCCTAAATGATTTAATATGCATGAAACATATAGTTCATTAATATTATCATTAGTATGTAAACGCATTGTACGCTTTTTTTCCTAAACAATATGTTGTCCCGTTAAGTTTTCTTGACAATGTTTTTAATGAAGCAATTTTTGTAGTATGGTTATAACCAACTCATCTTGCATGTCTATTAATACTTTTTTATATAAATTCCTAAATGATTTAATATGCATGAAACATATAGTTCATTAATATTATCATGAGAGTAAGTAAACGCATTGTACGCTTTTTTCCTAATCAATATGCTGTCCCATTAAGTTTTCTTGACAATGTTTTTAATGAAGCAATTTTTGTAGTGCATTCAAATGAATAACATACTATTTTTCCTTCATTGGATTTTCATGGAATTTTTCCTAGTATGATTTTACCAATGCTTTTTTTTTTTTGGTAATAAATATCCATAATTTACATGACATTTACCATCAATATAATTTTATGATTTTACTCTCGAACATTATAAATTGTACTCAAGACTCCCAAAGAGAGCAATAATAAAATCTATTTTTTAACAACCATCAAACAAGGATGGATGAATATCTTTTATGAAGACTCTTGCTTATGGGTTATAATAGTATAGGAGTCACTGTTATGATGAAATACGTACTTGATATCTAGTTCTCTTCTACTTGTCTTCTCTATTATCTTGCTTTTGTTTTTTCCCCCTCAATTTTACAACAATATTCACTTTTTCCTTTCCTGTTCTTCGCAATATTTTGGATTAATATTAATTATAAGTTAATTCAACAAAATCATTATTAAGATTTCATTATTCGTAAAAATTATTTCCTTTAAGCTAAAAATAATACCATCGTTTAATCAAAAATAAATAAAAAAAACTTAAGGAGAAAAAAATTGAGAAAGTTTTAGCCATTGTTTGGTTTAGATAAAAATGAGATTTTTAATAGATTTTATGAAAAGTTAATGGAATGCGTGATTGAAAAATTGTGAATACCATGAAACAATTATTTAGTACCTAGAATCTCAAGACCAACCCTGAGGCTTAATATTATTTAGCTCATGTTTGATAGAGATTTTAATTTAAATCAAAGTTAAAAATTAATTTTAACCACATATTTTATGAAATTCATAAATTTTCAATCACACATTTCTTCATTTTTTTTTATCAAAATATACTAAAAATTTTGATTTTAATTTCCCCCAAATAGGGCTTAGTAAAATAATTTTAATTTTAATGCGATAATAATATAATTAGGGCCTGTTTAAGCTATAGTTTTAGTATAGAATACATTTTGTAATAGTAGATTGATAAAGAATGTGCAATTAAAAATGAAGGAAAAGTTTTTGAGTTGCATCAAATTTTTTTGAATAATGTGTGATAAAAAAAAGAGAGAAAAATATATTTTGAAAAAAAAATGGGATCTAACAAGGGCTTAGTTTTAACTTATAATTATTTTTTTAGAAAAGAGTTTTATAATTCTTAAAAAGAAAACTAATAACTTATTTATTTTCTGCAATTTTTAAAATAATTCCTCAATTTTCAATAAATGCTTTAAAATTGTACTGAAACTTCAAAGTTTAAGCAGGAAATTAGAGTATAATTTAAGAAAGGTGAAGTGAGATTTGTATGGGCATCACTTATGATTAGCACGAGATTCACTTGACTACATGCAACGACTACGGCAGTTTGTGCTGTCTACACGTGACTCTAATTGTTTCCATAACACAAAATAATTATGAGTATCAACGACAATATTTTGTATATTTTTCTTCTTCATCTTCTTCAATCCATTTATGTGCTCTTATTATCTTTGTTCTTGAAAACAAAAAAAAAAAGGGAGGGAAAGAAAATGGGATCGGGCAGAAGTACTGTTAGACGAACAAATTATTTTAAATATTATTTTTCGTTTCACATAGTTAAGGGGATTTCGATGACATGTTAACTCAATTCTTCGGTAATAATGTTAAAAAGGCAAAAAGATCAAATTTTAGCTCGAGTGTAAATGTCCTCGAAGTCCATCTGACATTTAAATTAGAATGAAATACGACTATATGTGGAGTAAAATTAAAACATATGCACTCCTCTTTCTTATAGGGGATACGAGGGCAATCTCATCCCATGTTATGATAGTGATTTTAGTTCAATGAGAGCAATTGATTCGATTTTATTTATATGGTTTTAGTATATATATTTTGATGATCTCTGTTACTTCAAGAATGATCCTTGAGTATTTTCAATTATATTTTGAAAAAAGTGTTTATTTACTTGGGAAATAATTGAACATTGGACTAATCTTATCCTAAATTCTTATAAACAAATGATTATCCTCATATCTCCAAATAGTTGGTCCATACATTAAACGGTTTAGCATGCCCCCCACTTGAAAGTAATTTTTGAGGACAATATTTTATTCCTCGAATGAAGATAATTTAATTATTTCTCTTTTCCTGTATTTTGGCCAACTACTATTTATATGCTTCTAAGGAAAAATTTCACCGTTTTCTAAATATTAGCGTGGTTAACGTGCGTTGCACGTTAGTTAATTGTTTAATGTTGAAAATAAATATATGTAAATTTTAGAGAAATTCATTCGTAAATATGAAAGATATTCTTAAGTTAATTCGAATGAACTCACTTGTCGTCTATATTCTTTGTATCTTTTCTATTTTCCATATGAACATTTGATATTAAATGTATTGAACGTTTCGTCACAAATGTATTCTTAACTAAATATAATCAATGATTTAATGATTTTCTTTTATATTAGATTGTAAATGTTTTAGGAGCTTAAGGCTTGGCACATTTTTATTTGTGTCATTTTTAATCATATAATTTAACTACAAACTCCTGAAAATAACATATCCAATTGTCAAGAAGTTAGAGATTGAAAATACTGGGATTCCTATGCAGCCTTGCTGCAGCTATATTAGAAAAACACAGTTAAAAAAAATCTTCGTAAAATTGAAAATCCACCCTGCACCAACGATAAACTAATAATAAGAATTAAAGACGAAGGCGGCAAGGAATACAATCCATAAAGGAAAATGACCTGATGTTTGACAGTAGCTAGACATTTTTATGCATTAGGGACCGAGGGATTACACCATTTGATAGAGGAATGCCAACAAGACCAAACATTAATGTTTTTCCAAATGGTAAATCAAGATTATATCATAACTCAACTATGAAATCATAGATAGGAAGTGTTGAACATAACAAAATAAACTTAGCATACCAGAAATCTGAAAATAGTAAGTCGTAATGGAAGGAAGATGGCTTCCTCAAATTGAATTATTTATGCTCAGTCAATTGATAACCTACACTATGATCAAAATAATAAAGTACTGTGATCATTGTTGCTGGAATAAAAGCTCCAAGTATATAAAGAATGATATGTTTAGTATGTACCCAACAATTAAATTACGAATTCACAATGAAGCTTTCATTCTATATAGAACCAAAGCACTTAATTAATAGATTTAATCAACATGGATGCCTTAATGATTGTCCAATTCTCATAGGCTCCTGGTAAACACAGTTTGGGCTAAAGTGACGTCTTGTAATCTCTTTTGGAACACTTCCAGCATGTATGTAAGTCACGGATGTCCAAACCAGAACCATGAGTGGCACATTGTAATCTGCTATACGACATCGAAGCTATGTAGACTTATGGTGAAAACAAGCTCTTCTTAGAGTTCATATGTATAATAGTCTATATTTATTTATTGGTTCCACAACAACACGACCGTGTTTTCTGACTTCTTATAAATAGTTTGACTGTATCACAAATACTCGATATACGCCTTATGAATGTAGTGACTACCTATTTATATGATTCACTTGATAGTGACATATATATGAAAGTCTCTATATGACTTATAGTACAAGAAACAAATGATACATGCATGAAAATCATATTCTCAATTAAATTACAAATATCATTAATATGGATTGAATCAATCTAGACGCATGTAGTATAATCGCTTCAGCGAATATTTGTTGAAAGAATGCTATAAAAATGACTATATCTGTCCATGTGTTTTCATAAAGAAAATAAATATTGGATTTGCAATTGTGATAGTTTATGTTGATGATTTAAATTTAATTGGACCTTCTGAAGAGCTCAATAAAATTGCAAATTATTTGAAAAATGAATTTGAAATGAAAGATTTCGAAAAAATCAATTTCTGTCTCAAGTTGCAGATTGAACATTTTCCAAAAAAGATTATTTGTTCATCAATCTATATTTACAGAAAAAGTCTTAAAACACTTTTATATATGGATAATGCACATCCATTGGTATCACCTATGATTGTTCGATCACTTGATATGAAAAATGATCTTTTTCGTCCACTTGAAATAGAGAAAAGGTTATTGGTCCTGAAGTACCATAGAGTATTAACTTATCTTGCAAACTGTATTCGACCCGACATAGCCTTTTCTGTAAATTTCCTTGTAAGATATAGTTCTACACCAACACAAAGATATTGTAATGGTGTTAAACATATTTTTGTTACCTAAAGGACACTATTGATTTGAGATTATTTTATTATCAAAAGTCGGGATTTGCTTTACTGAGATATGCAGATGCATGTTATCTCTCTGATCCACATAAAACTAAATCACAGATAAGATGTGGAGGAACAACTATATCATGGAAATCTGTGAAGCAATCATTGACAGCAATATCCTGAAATCATTCTAAAATTATTGCAATCCATGAAGAAGGCCAATAATTTGTATGGTTGAGGAACATGACACTAAAACCATGCGTCATGCAGATTGATTTCAACAAAAGATCGTTCAACAATTTTGTATGGAAACAATGCTGCTTGTATTGCATAACTCAAATGAGGTTATATGAAGGATGACATGACGAAGTATATTTCTCCAAAAAAATTTCATGCACACGAGTTTCAAAATAATGGCGACATCGATGTTCAACAAGTTTGCTCAAGTGATGTGGTTGATTTATTTACCAAAACACTACTAACATCTATATTCAAGAAAATGGTTTACAAGATTGGAATGTGTCGACTCAAAAATTTTTAGTGATCAATATCAGGAGGAGTATATGTACTCTTTTTCCTTCGCTTAGGTTTTATTCCACTGAGTTTTCCATGTAAGGTTTTAATGAGACGTCATTTATCCTTAATACTCTAAAATAATTGTACTCTTTTTCATTCGTTTGGTTTTTTGTCCCATTGGATTTTTATTAAACAAGGTTTTAACGAAACATATATTTTGTAACATGTCATTCAAGGGGGAATATTGTAAATAGTAAGTTTATTAGTGAATGACAATCCTGCAACCTTAAAAATTATTATCATTATATCCTTAGTCCTGCCCTATAAATATAGGGCTTTAGTTCTCATTATAATACACACAAATCTTTTGACTTTTATTATCTCTTCTCTTTTTCTCTATTTTCACATTACATTTTATCTTATTGAAATAATTGAATTATAGTATGGCTATAATTGTCTAAAAAATAATTCTCACTTAATGTAATATTTAATACATTCCATCAACTTTTATCAAAATTTATTTTTTATCTAAACAAGACGGGCTAAATTGAATTTTTATCTAAACTGGTCAGGGGCTAAATTGAATCTTTATCCAATCCTATGGTGTCTCCACAGAAAACAGTCTTACGACCCTCAAAAGTTGTCCCAAAGTTCCGGTTCCTCCCATAAACCAAGTGGCCGTTTGTTTACCATCCAACCAATACTGAACTGTCTCTTTGTGAGTGTGTCTCTCACAATTCACTGCACTTCACCCTACTTTACCCTACTGCCCCCGTGTGAACTCAATATATAGCCAGCCATTCTCCCTGTCCTCATCTTTTTCTAAGAAAGCAAGAAACCGTTGCACGCTTTCTGCACTCTAAAACAGAGATATACATACACACAGAGAGAGTGTGCTGGTTCCTATGGATAGCCATAGCCATGTCTCCTCTTTCTCTAGCTTAAACTCCTATTTCCGGGCACTCTCGGATACTCCGAACCGTTTGGCTCGCCGGGCATTCTCGGCCTCGACTTCTTTCGAAGAGACGAGTCGGGTTCGAGCCAGGTCCGGAATCGAGATGAAAAGAAGCCTCAGGTGGTATGACTTAGTTGGCCTCGGCATCGGCGGTATGGTCGGTGCCGGAGTATTTGTCACCACCGGTCGCGCCAGCCGAACCTATGCTGGCCCTTCTGTCATCCTCTCTTACGCCATTGCTGGACTTTGCGCTCTTCTCTCTGCCTTCTGTTACACAGAATTCGCAGTGGACCTCCCCGTCGCGGGCGGCGCGTTTAGCTATATACGAATAACTTTTGGTCCGTTACGTTTTCATCTAATCATAAACCTTTCCTTATTCCTCATCTTAAAATACATGTATATGTCATTGCAGGTGAATTCTTGGCCTTCTTAACCGGTGCGAATCTGATAATAGACTACGTATTATCAAATGCGGCGGCGGCCAGAGGTTTCACAGCCTATTTAGCTACCGCTCTGGGAATATCAAATACCCATTTAAGGTTCACCATCCATGGCATACCAAAAGGGTACAATGAAATTGACATTGTTGCAGTGGCGGTGGTCCTACTCCTCACTCTCGTAATATGCTACAGGTATACACATTGTAAAATTTCCCATATTCCAAAACTTTGTCATCATTTTCATTTTATACCAGCCCCATTAATCTTAATTTTTTCTGGGTTTTTTCAGTACAAGAGAGAGCTCATGGTTAAACATGGTTTTAACTATTCTGCACATTTTGTTCATAGTTTTCGTGATAGTTTTTGGGTTCTGGAGAGGTGAGTGGAGGAATTTCTCCGAACCCGAAAACCCGAAAAGTCCTGGCGGGTTTTTCCCATTTGGTGCTTCTGGCGTGTTTAATGGTGCTGCTATTGTGTATTTGAGCTATATTGGTTACGACGCCGTTTCAACCATGGCTGAAGAGGTCCGAAATCCTGTCAAGGATATCCCGGTCGGAGTTTCGGGTTCGGTTATAATCGTCGCTATTCTTTACTGCTTGATGGCTGCTTCCATGTCCGCCCTCATCCCTTATGACATGGTAATTATTCTTTTCAAGACCAGGTTTTGAATGGCAAAAGGAAATCAGGATACAATATTTAATGCATTAGGTACAATCCTGTAATAAACATTTTTATTTTTTTCAAGAAACTAGTGAAGATAATAATGCCGTCATTATCAACAAATGTGACGTGACCTTTTCTTTCGTCAAGTGTATTTGTAAAGATAACAGTGATTGATTGTATATTTATGACACAGATCGATCCAGATACGCCGTTTTCTGGGGCATTTAAGATGGGGTCCCCGGGGTGGAGATGGGTTTCAAATGTGATCGGAGTGGGCGCCAGTTTTGGGATTTTGACGTCGCTTTTGGTGGCGATGTTGGGGCAGGCACGCTACATGTGTGTAATCGGACGGTCGTGTGTAATCCCTTCATGGTTTGCGAGGGTACATTCTAAGACTTCTACACCCGTCAATGCCTCCGCCTTCCTTGGTATGTTGTCCCACTTGAGAAGTCTTGCCTTTTTTTCTCGTGTACTTGCTATTTACTTGCGTTCTTTTAGCTTTCTTGACCGTCTTCTACTAAAATTAGTCCTCCCGTATTGAACTATTGCTATCATTAATATGGTTTATGATCTCAATCTTTATTACCCCTTGTAAGAAAGGGTGTACATGATTTATAAGTCCACACTAGCGTGATTAATATAAAGTTGAGCACCATTGATTTTACAACCAATTTTAGGTGACATTAAATGATACTTATTCACATTTTTAACCAGACCTATCACTTAATGATCTATAATCCGAATAGTTCTAAATAATATTATTCAATTTTATTATGGTGTGCAATGTACTAGCCCATGAACTGATGGGTCCATTTAGACTGTTTCAGTTAGAAGCCTAGGTATGAATAGGGGTTATGGTTTATCTTAAGATTTTGTTCTCATTCAACCAATTTTTGTTTTGTGGGGCCAATATTTGGTGGCAAGGGCATGAAGAAATTCCTTGAAGGTTGAAATATTGGAGTTAGAACTTGACTATTTTTGGTTGGGACCATTCTATTCTTCCATAGATCTGATTTTTTTTTTCAACTTGCTAGTGAGCTATAACAAACAAGTTGTACTGAGAATAGTGTTCATAATTCATATAGGTGTTTGAAAAGATAGTATGTGAAGTGATTTCATGGGAGAATATGCCAAAATAACTCTAGAATAGGCACTCTATTATTTTACTAAGGATATGTTTGATGTAGATTTTATGAGAATAAACTTTGTGATAAGTAATTTTTGGAGAATGTTTGGTTAAAAAGTATGGAACTTTTATGGACTCACGTGAAAAAAAATACTTTCTTGAGAAGATGTGTGTTTGAAAATAAGCCCCTATTTGGTACACATTAAAATTTTCATTTTCATTCTTCTACTCATTTTCAACCACACATTCTTTAATAAAATAATATTTTTCATCACATCAATAAACTTTCATTCTTTTTCAACTATATATTCTCCATCAATCTACTATTCCAGAATACATTCTTCCAAAATAATGTGGCACAAACACACCCTAAGTAATGAAAAAAAAAAAGAGTTTTAAAGATTTTGTATCAAATAGGAGCTAATTATTATTTTAGAGACACCGATAGTATGAGATCAATATTCTTTGAGCTCGTCTTTCATCGTTTAAGAGTCAAATGATGAAGGAAATATTCCTTTACGACAACGACTACCGACGAAAACATGGTTTGAAGATGAAAAAGTAGAATCAAATCATATTGGGCACAAGATAAACTTTGTGGTTGAAATTTGTTAATTTTTAACTTTTAATCTTTTATTAGCATTGGAAGTTAGTCTTCTTTATTATAGTGGAGGAAACTATTGCTTTAGCCTTTTTTATATTTGATAGGAGGACATTATAAAAAGGAAAATGCCGNGAAGATGAAAAAGTAGAATCAAATCATATTGGGCACAAGATAAACTTTGTGGTTGAAATTTGTTAATTTTTAACTTTTAATCTTTTATTAGCATTGGAAGTTAGTCTTCTTTATTATAGTGGAGGAAACTATTGCTTTAGCCTTTTTTATATTTGATAGGAGAACATTATAAAAAGGAAAATGCCGAAAGCTATAAGATTTATCTTTTCATGTTGGATACGAGATAACACCAATATTTAGCTGATCAGAAAAAAGTTTATCCTTGACTTCTGCAAAAGGTAAAAAACATGTCATATGATTCTTCTCAAATTGGCTGAGCTAAGAGTGACTTAGTGTATATAGGATCACTAGGAGAAGGTTGGAAATGCTGTTCATTCATTGCTGCTCCAAACTTAATTTTGAAGATTTTGTGATCAAGATTTTGTCGAAAACGACTACGACCACTAGATAATTGTTTCCTTTATCAAGTTCCTTTTGTGATTGTCCTACTTAAAGAAGATACCGTCCCATTTGTTCTGTTTTCCATTATGTAAACTTTTTTTTTTTACGTGGGTGCTCTATATTTGTTCTTTCGTACTTTTTTCTTGTTAATGCGGTCATATTAACATACTCAATACTTCGGAAATGCTATTCAGGAATCTTCACAGCAGCAATTGCTCTTTTTACTGATCTAAACATCCTACTGAACCTCATATCCATAGGGACGCTGTTTGTGTTCTACATGGTGGCAAATGCAGTGATATATAGGCGTTATGTTACCGTGGGAACGACAAATCCGTGGCCAACCATATCGTTCCTATCCTGTTTTTCTCTCACTTCTGTCATGTTTACCCTCCTTTGGCATTTTGGGTCATCAGGTAAGCCCAAGGCCTTCATGCTCGGGGCATGTTTCGCTATGGCAATTGGAGTTCTACAAGTATTCCATTTCATGGTCCCACAAGCCCGAAAGCCCGAGTTTTGGGGGGTCCCTTTGATGCCGTGGATTCCTTCCATATCCATCTTCCTCAATATATTCTTGTTGGGTTCACTTGATAAAGCATCCTACGTTCGATTTGGGTTCTTTACGGGCCTTTCAGTGCTTGTATATGTTCTATACAGTGTTCACTCAAGCTTTGATGCAGAGAAAGTTGGATCTCTTAGTCAGAAGACCGGAGAAAGTATGAAGGAATCCGTTGAAAGCGAAGACAATACTCTCAAAGTATAAAAAAATTTCAAAATCTTGTCTTTTCAATGACGCTTTTCTTTTTTGATGGACACTTCAAAATAGGGGTTAAGAAGAAAAAGATAGAAAAAAATAAAAAAAAGCAGCCTGCATTTTTTGCAGTTGCAAGTTGTATAGTTTGCCCTTCCGCAGAGATCTTAGTTTGAGATCCCCTTTATAAATTTAGTAATGTGATCCATCATTTTGTGCAACTTCAACTTAATGAAAGCATCAAGTTAAAGAATTTTCTTGAATTCTGCAGGTCAGTTTCATAGTATTAAACTGAAATGAATACTACGGTAGACAATATTCTAATTTGTTATGTTGTTCACTATTTGTACCTTCCACCTTACCGAACAGGATACTATTATTTTTAGTGTCCAAGAATCTTTCATTTCCTTCGGTTGTATAAGAACGTTGTCATAGAGAATCTTGTGTGTCCATTTTAGCATTCAAGGCTTGAACAAATATGGATTTGAATTAATTCATAGACACATGGATGGTTTAATCTTTGAGACAAACATGTGACTAATGACAAGATCACCTAGGTATCATTTGTCTTCGACATCGACCTAACATGGACCAATCGACAATCCTCATAAAAGTGACATAGGAAATATGTATGCAACATAGGAAATTTAGTGCCAACCGAAGTATCGACGAATAGGCATGCACAAGATATCGTTGCTGCCATCTCAGTTACCGACTCATATTGCAAAATGTTAGTCCCTTCATGTGCCTCGATGTTCCAAAGTTGGTGCATTTGTGTGCTAAGGTGTTGCCATGTTGGTCCCTTCATGTGCCTATATTGATATTTTCGTGAGACATGATGTGCATGCGTTATTAATTTTGTGTGACATGATGTGTAAAAGTTGCTGCCTTCTTGTGAAATTGTTATCGGGTTAACATGTTGTTGCCTTCGAGAAGACAAAAACAATAAATAACAAGGTTGTGAACTTTTGTGATTGCAATTTTTAAATTTTTGAAAAAGATTGAAATTATGTTAAAGATTTATAGCTTACATCCTACCTCGATACCTAATGAACATTCTCAACGCGAATATAGATTTGAAAATGGATTTCATGTCATCAATTTTTCCTTTAGGCAATGGGATAATATAAACTGCCCTAGATTCTAATTCCACCTGAAGAATCCCATCTAAAGCCGCGATTCTTGGGATTGAATGGAATGGAATGGATTGCAAAAGTTGGAAAGAAAGAACTAGAGGTCATCATTTTATTGGTATTATTTCAAGAGAATTTCAAGTACATTTTTTCTTTTTTGCACGCCATAAAAATGGGGAAAATTTCCCAATTGGTCCCCAGCCATCTCCTTAGTAGTAACTTGATCATCAGCTGTTAGAAATTAGCACGTTGTTCCATCACACTATTAAAAATGAGTTAGTTGGTCCTCAGCTATTAAAATGAGTTAGTTAATCCTCAACCTTCTACTATAGTTGCACAATGGTCCATGCAAAAATCATCTAAAGTTTGGTTAATATCATGTAGAATGTCTAATTATATGAAGTTGAGTTTATTTTTTCCAACAGAGTTTGCTGCCTAAAAATTTGAAGTGAGACGTGACGATTTAAAGATTATGTGACTATTTCCTTCTATTGTATAATAACTCGCAGGGGTGAGACATTCAGAAAAATATTATATCAAATTTAAGGATTTGACAACAAAAAATTTAGTCGTATTTAATCTTTTATAGAAATACAAATCATGAGTACTCATATTCTTTCTGTTCATCAGTATTTTCAATTTTACCTTTACTTAAGGGGTCTTTCCGTAGAAACTTTCGCAAACATTTGTTTTTTTTATTAGTTTCTCCACTTCTCCCAGTGGTTTTTTGATATCAAAACATAATTAAAAATAATAATTTATTATATTGTATAAAGATAAAAAGGCTAAAAAGGCCTAAATAGAACCAAGATACAATGTAGACCATGCCTTATCTTGTTGTTTTGCTCAACAACAAAAACACCTCAATGACAAAACAAAAATAAGGACAAAAAATGTATGGGCCATTATGGGTTTCCATCCCAAATTTCACCAACATAATTGAATACTTTTTGTCTCTTGCCTAGTCAATTGGGCCCTTTTAGAATCAGCTTATTTGGATTATTGAGTCCCTCCATTTTATTATGTTGGATTTATGGGTCCCTTCCACTCTCATTTTTAGTCAGTCACATCACTTGGATTAATTATTAATTAATTAATGAACCTAATAATCTAATGACTAATTCACATCTCTAAACTCGCATAGGATTCTAATGACTAGTTTAAAGGATCACTTTTAATTTTGCATTAATTATTCTTGATGAATCTCTATTGTACAATAAATGATATAATCTTAATATCTGGTATTTACAAGTGTATTGACAAATAATTTAAAAAATGACTCACTAATAAGTAATGACAGACATCCATGTGATATAATATAGAGGTATAAAAATGAGTTAGACTGATCCATTGAGTGGCTAGTGCATGTGGATCCACCCCCGGAACATGGTAGGCTTAGATTGTGTCGTCCTGATTAAATAAGAGCTAGATAGTTCTAATCTTGAATAGTCTAACTCGATTAAAAAAAATAGTCTAACTCTAATTCTAATTCGATATAATTCGGCATCCATGGCAATACTCATCCTAACCTCTAAGTTGACTTAGAGTCTTCAAGCTCAATATCAACTTGATTAATTAGCTTTTTAAGTTTCTAATATCACGTTGAATGAAACTCTACATACACGGATATATAGAAATATGTACGTACGTTTGTACACACAAATACACTATCAATAATGTTGTACATTGTTTGGCTTAATTATTGAATAGTCAAAGACTCTTCTTAAAGCATAATAAAAATCCAGGGTATATATACTCACCAAGTGGAATTGCTATTGGAAGCATCAATTATTCAAAGGGAAAAGGTGATAAAAAGATCATTCAACATAAGTCTCTACTTCTATAATCTTCTTTATTTTCTTTCTATTTCCTGTCTTTAGAACATCTATATATGAAACTAAATAAATTGCATATGAATAATATTTAAAATATATATATAGCAATAATGATAAACAAAATTTGGATGGCGAACTTAGATTTTGGTTAGGAAGCACAACGTGTGCCTGATGATGCAAAGCGTGAACTATGAGAAAAAAGTATTGAGGTGGGTTTTATATTTTTTAAAGTCAGTTTTAATGAATAAAAAGTATCGTTTCGATCACAACAAGTAAATATTTTTTTGCCCAATCTACCTCGAGTTTAGCACGTTAAAAGGCATGTCCCTATAACCTCGATTGTGCTATAGTATCAACAAGTATGCTTTTATTGTGAAAATAGGCGATTCATTTGTGAGGGCCATATGCATATTTATTAGGTTAGAATTTTGTAGATCCACTTCTAGGTACCGGACAAGTGAGAAATGATTTGTTTGCCTGAAAATAATGTTAAAAGCAATAAGCTATCTTTCCTAATTCAACTAAAATGGATTGGTAATAATGTGTTATTTTGAATTTAAATTCAACCCATAACATCGATGTAACAAAAATCTTAAGTAATTATAATTTGTTTTGAAGTAGATCACATATCGGAATCTCTTTCAATTATTGGTGTTGTAGTCAACAACATAGACAACAGAATCACAAATGTGTACTAGTGAGCACAAACAAGATGTAGCTTATGTTTGATTTGAATTAAAATCTGATTTTAATTTAAGTCAAAGTTAAACAATTAATATTAACCACATCTTTCATGGGTCCCACAACTTTTAACCATACATTTCAAAAACTTCTATTACAATCTACAAGAAATCTAATTTTAATCTCCACTAATTACCCTCGCAATAGGTAAGTTTGTATCTACTGACGAATAGATAGACACGACAAAACGTGTAGAGGACGAATATTTGTGTAGTTGAGTTGGTTTTGAAAATAAGCATTCATGAAAATACCCGTTAACATAAATATAATATAATATCTTAATGTAAATATATCTTTAACCAAAAAAAGAAAAATGTTGTAACAATGCCTCACTCAATTCTAGTGCCGTTCGAGCAAACCAATTTGTGTGGTACATCTGTATTTCACTACGAATCGCATCCATTTTAATCACAGACAATGCAATTCTATTTGCAGGACTAAATAAAAAATTAAGACTATTGGTTCCACTTAATCAACAAAATGTGCCTACAGCGATTATGTACTTTCCAAAAATCTACCAACTATTGATCGTTTTACATTTTATAATTCAACTTTTTAAGTTAATTGGTCGAAATTATTTTAAAATCGAACTTTGGACATTTAAGAGGTTTAATTCAATGCACCATATCATCATCCCCTTTACATTTCACGATAAATTGGATGGACTCAATTGAGTCTCAATATTAAATTCTTGAGACGCTAACCTCATAATAAGAAAATCATCGTTTAGCCATCCCATGCAAGGCATCGAAAAAAAAATATAAAGATTCAAATATAAATTTCTATAAACACGTTCTTATTCGTTTCAACATGAATTGAGTATGATGGACGCGCCTTGATGTTAAACTGTTAATAATAAAACAAATTACATTGTAAAAATATAATTTACACATATCTTTTGATTTCTTTTTCATATTATGCTAAGTTGGAATGCAAAAATAAAGTTTTGGTGGTTTAAGGTAATAGGGAAAGTGAAAACAATTTGTCCCCCTATTGATCCGACCCGTATTAGTGGGCTTATGACAGCTACCATTTATCCAACTTATAATCTACTATTGACTTTTGATAAGCCTTAAAGGAGTTTTCCTATCCATAAAGGCATTGAGATTTGAGTGGGATTTTATCAATTTGTCTCTTCCTTCATATTATTAATCTTAGATTTTCGTAATAATACCAAAAGCAACTTCATTAAAAACAAACAACTTGTCATAACATAATTAGTGATGTTGTAATCAAGCTATGTCAACAAGGTATCGACTTCGAATGATCGATGCCACCTGTCATAAAGGGGATGAAAGTTTATCAATTATTCCATCTAAAAATTTAATTTAATAAAAATTAAAGTAATTTTTTTTCGATTGATGCCAACTGCTTTAAAGGGGATGGAAGTACACATTGATACACCTAGTTAGATTTCTCAATTGGTGTGCAATGACTCGAATCTAGCGATACATTCATGTCTTTATTTCAAATTTATTTAAAGAAAGATTTAATTTGTAACTATAGAGATACATATACACAAACATAAGTGAGCTTTGGTGAAAGAGATGTTGACGCGACATAATAATTGGGTTTAGAAAGACATTTTTTGTGCTAATATGACTATTATTGATGCGATCCAGCAGGGACTTTTCTGGATTTTACTTAAAAGATTGGTATAGTAAGTCCGTTGTCTTGTGACATTGAGATGACTTGATCTATTTACATTACAATATTTGATATTCGTTTTAGAATAATTCACAAATAGGTTTAAAAAGTTTACTGAATATGTTTTGGAGAGTTTTTTTTTTATTATTTTTCTCCAAAATTATTTTAAACAACATATTTTATAAGATTTACAACTTTTTTTCCTATTTTTAGCCATACATTCTAAAAAAGTAAATAAATAAATCATTTTTTACTTAGAAAAATATCTCACAAACAAACGCTAATTTCATACTTCTGCACCTTTTCATTTTACTGTGTTTTAATTATTGTTTGTTTTAATTTTTAAACAATTTTTGCAACAAGGTGTATTACATATTGTAAAATTATGTTACACCCATTTCACCATCGCCGCCACCTCCATTATCATTTGAAATGAAGTGTATTATTTTGCCTCCTATTTCCATTGCACTATGGCTAGCGATCCCACCACTTGTAACATTTACCATCACTATCATTGTCACCAACACCCATTGTAACATTTATTTTTACAATGTCATCGATCTTAAATATATGTTGTAAAAGTTTATGCTTATGCTAATTTAACTAACCCATCTTTGAATCGCGTACAACTTTGTCCAATGAGTTGGACAATATTATAAAAGGACCTTAATTAAGTTTGTTACGCCTTATCCTACGAAACTTCAGTCACTTGCCATGCGGTAGCAAGTTAACAAGCCACCTCAATCCTGCACTCAACATTATTCACTTGACTAACCCATTCAAGGCCATCAAAAAGAGGAAATTGGAGTGATACATCACCTCAACCGAGGCACCATGAAAAGACCGAACGTGCATGGTTGAGACAAGGTGCCACGATCTGCTATATCCCATAGCCTTTGATTTCACAAAGGTATTTCCCTAGTTTCACATCTTTAAAGAGATCTTCCATACAAAATTATCTATGAATGATTGATGTGACCTAGCTATAGGGTGGCGCATCGGCTATTATGATGAGGCCACATATGTTTCTTTCAACGTTAACTACTTCACCTCTTTCATTATAAAAGCTCACACTTAGTATAATTTTAAATGCAATATTTTTTTACACTCATTTTGTAACTCAATCTTCATCGTTTCCTCTTAACATTTGGAAGCATGTACACATACTTGTGGTTCATGTCTTCCGTCCATCCCACGCCTATATATAAGTTGACTGACTTGATCGTCGAAATGCTTGTGGAAGACCACGTACTTATAACGGTTTGTCAAAATGTGCGGAACCTTACACATGGATTTCACAATTCCTCAAACTTCGCCCTAACTCAAAACTAGTCCTACAACTTTCTAGTAACTATGTTTTAGTCTTCAAACTTTGCTTAAACTCATAACAAGTCCTACAACTTTCTACTAATTCCATTTCAATCCAAATATTTCTGTTAACTACAAATAAATCCTCAAGCTTTCCATTAACTTAAAATAAGTCCCACAATTTTCTACTAATTCCATTTCAATCTAGAACATTTTGGTAACTACAAATCGATCCTCAAACTTTTCCTTAACTCAAAACCAGTCCTACAGCTTTTTGAAATCTACATTTCCAATCCTCGAACTTAGTTATTAACATGAATATGTCCTCGAACTTTCCATTCACTTAAAATCTGTCTTACAACATTTTTCTAATTCCATTTCAGTCCTAAACTTTCTTGTAACTATAAATCAATGTTCCATCTTCTTGTTCACTTCAAATACATCCTTGAACTTTCCTTAACTTAAAACCAGTCCTGCAACTTTTTATAAATACCATTTCCGTCTAAAACATTCTGGTAATTACAAATTAGTCCACTCTCTTTTTGTTACTACAAATATGTCCTCGAACTTTGCCTTAATTCAAACTATCAAAAAAGAGTGATATGGCCATCAAACTATTATAAAACTATTATCCAACCCTACATTTATTAGTAATAGCAATTTGGTTATCTGACTATTGGAAAACAACAACACAGCCCTCCAACTACTAGTGTAATGCAATTTGGTTCTCAATTATTAAGAAACAACAAATTTGTCCTCCATGTGGTACAAACTACAAATAGTGATTTAGTCATACAACTACTGTAAAACGTTCATTTACTCCTCAACTATCATAAAACAACAATTCGACTATCAAACTATACATGAGCAACAAATTAGTTCGCGAACTACTATTTAACATCAACTTTGTCCTCCTACTATTATAAAATAGTGATTTGATCATCCATCTATTAGATAATTTCAAATCAAACCTCCAACTATTAGTAAATAGTGATTTGATCATCCATCTTTTACATGATGGTAAATAGTAAATACTGCAAACATGAAGGCAATGATCCAAACTATTCATAGGCAACAATTTGGTCCTCCAACTATACTAAAGCGGTATTTTGGTGAATAAAGAACAATTTCATACACCAACTTTTGTAGTCAACCATTTGGTCCTACAACTATACAATTACGAAATTTTGGTCCCCAACTATTTTATGGCTACAATTTCATCCTCCAACTATTCATAGGCAACAATTCATTCCTCCAACTATCCTGAAGCAATTATTTGGTCCTACAATTATTCTAATGCAATTGTTTGGTCCATCAACTATTGAATGGCTATGAATTTTTCGTCCAACTATTAGTGGGCAACAATTATTTTTTTCCTACACCTATGTTGAAGTTGCAATATGGTCATACAACTTTTCGATTTAATAATTTGGTCCAGACGCTAATTCACAGGCCACAATTTGGTACTTCAACTATTCAGAGGCAATAAATATGGTATTTTAACTATTTATGGACAACAATTCGATCCTCTAACTATGTTGTAGAGACAATTTGGTCCCGTATTATTTAGAAATGGCAATTTGGTACACCCGTTTCCACTAAAAATTCCCTCACCCAAACCCCTTTATCCCCGATCCACCACCTCCGCCTCCTATCCCGGCCACCAAATCGCCTTATCACCACGCCAGAAATGTCTTTTTGCTCAAATCACCGTCA
>CAIGRP010048142.1:0-15321 GCA_903798385.1 Fraxinus cuspidata
ACTTGTTACGAACCGTACACTTGTGATATTTGAAAACGAGTAAATATTTTCGTGAACAACTATATCCCCTCCCTCGTACTTTATTCTAATTATTGTCCATCTAGCCCTCCACCTAGGCATGGGTGGTGTTCGGAAAGAAAAATAAATAAATATAGAGTATTCTTAGCAAATTATTTCATTTTTATATTATTTTTTCTGAAGTAGCCCTCTTGTACAGGAAAACTCAGGATTCAGATGGCACCAAAATGGCAAACGATTTCATTTCACACTAGTGAACTAGTACACACTACAGATAAATGCCTTGTTACCGGATATCTACTGCCTCATTACACGTAACAATTACATTGACATTTTTATGCTAGATTTATTAGAAAACCAGGGTATCAGACGTGTTCCTTTACTTTCATGATTCCCCTCAGATCCCCAAGTTGTTTCGACGTGGAGGTTTTCTTTTGGACTGGCTAGGCTTATAGAATGTGAACGTCCTAAGCAGAGCAGTGATGTCAGATCAATCAAGAAGGGACATAAAAGATGATGTAGTTTACATCAATGTGACTCAGAAGAATGATAGTTAGACCAGTATTCCTTGAGAAGCCGCCTGAACAACGAATCTTCTCTCTCCATTAACTTCTTGGGTTGGTCATACTCCACCAATTTCCCTGTATTCATAACCAGAATTGCGTAAGCCCAGTTAAAGTGTTTGTATAAAATGTGTCACAAGGTATTCAGACGAGGTGATTCAACATGGTAGCATAGCAGCACTCGTCAGGTGTGATACTGGAAGGGGCATTTTAATGAATATAAATGTTGAAGTAAGAGAACTCACCTTCACTGATAGCAAGAACCATTGTACAATCCACCACCGTTGATATTCTATGGGCCACCGTTATCACAGTACAATCAGCAAATTCTGTTCTAATAGTTTTCTGCAAGATGTAATCAGTAGCGTTGTCAATTGATGCAGTCGCTTCATCAAGTACTAATATCTTGCTTCTCCTTAATAAAGCACGTCCCAAACAAAACAATTGTTGCTGCCCCACGCTCCAATTAGCTCCGTCTTCTGCAACTGAAATGACAAGTTTTTTTTTTTTTTTTTGTTATTTTGATTACTGACATTTGCATTGGAAGTGTCCTAAAACTTACCAAGAGAGTCTAGGCCCTCGTCTTTCTCTTCAATGACCTCTTTTAGCTGGCACTTACTGAGTACCTTTAGATTTCAAAGTAAAAGTCGATCATCATCTAGTGTCAATAGAAGCATTTCTCAAGAATATCAAGACACCAGCATCTTTGGTAAGGAGGACTAAATAGTATTAGACAATATTAATGAAAAAAAATATAAAAATCTTGTTCATTGTACATTCCAAATATACAATGATGGCAACCAATAATTACCTCCCATATTTCTTGGTCAGTATGTTGTGACAGCGGATCCAAATTGTACCTCACAGTTCCATTGAAAAGGGTAGGATCCTGAGGTATAATCCCAAAATGAGACCTCAAATCATGAAGCCCAATTGTTGAGATGTCGATTCCATCCACTACGATCTTCCCACCCACGGGCTCCACCAGACGAAACAAGGCACTGATGAGAGTAGTCTTCCCACTGCCAGTTCGGCCAACAATACCAATTTTGTGTCCTCCTTCAATTGTGCAACTAATCCCATGCAGAACAAGTGGCATATCATGCCTATATTTAATCTGCTTTTCAAATTAAGATAGTCAGAACATATTTATTAGAATGATAATTAATTCAAGCAACATTTACCTGCAAATCTTGAATATCCACTTTACCCTTGGTTGGCCAGTTCACAGGGGGACGGTTCTCTTCTAAAACTGGAGGAGCCTCACTTGGTATGCCCATATACTGGTGGATCCTTTCTACCGAAACAATTAAGTTTGATACCTGGCATTGAAATTGAATCGAAAATACAATGGACGTACTTAGAGGCAGACCATAGGATAAAGCCATTCCGACAAAACCTGAAAATATTGAAGGGTTCAAGGTTATATCTTCAGAAGTAATAGAATGATGAATATCAAACAGGATTAGTGTATTTTTTATTTTTTATTTTTGATTCCGTAATACGAACTGATGTATCAGTGATCTCTTACCCGGGCTCAAAGTTCCTGGGGGAAGTAAAACCATGCAGAGAGCCGAGGAGGCAAGAACGGCAGCAGCAAGTGTTTCTAGCCTTTGGATTAGCCACTCATTTGCAGCAAAATTGTGGAAGAAAGGACTGGCATTTGTGTCAATGAGTTCAAGGTTCTTGGCAAAAAAACGATCTTCCTCTTCAAAAGCTCTTATTATAGTTGCTCCAGCTAGAGATTCAGCTAGATGGTTTGCTACGAGAGATTTAGTGGTGCCATTGATCCGCATCATTGCTTTAGCAGATGAAAGGTAGTACCTCTGTGGGTGGAATAGTTAATATTACTTAAAGTAGATGAAATTTTAAGGGGAAAAATAAAGGAAGACAGTTTCCAAACCCGCTTGTAAACAATTTTTCACATAGTGCGTAAATTTATGTCTTTTAGAGAGCGTGGTTTTCTCAAGTTTGTTTTCCTCGTAAAGCCTTATATACTGCTCAATTATTCTTCTTAAGTTGAGTAGTTTACGCATAGTATTTTTACAACAATGATCATTACCTGTATGCAAATAGCAAGAAAGACCATGGGTATGGAGACAAATAAAACTTGCCAGGTAGCAACAGCTACCACAGCAAGATTAGAATAAAAATTTGCAGTTGTTCCGACAGCTACCATCAAGATAAAGGGAACATCAAGATCCACGAGACTCAAATCCGAAGAGACCTGCAGGGCTGATATTATATTATAGACATAAGAACATTAGTTTCATGATATCTTCAAGCCAAGAAATATTTACCCGGTTCAGTATTCTTCCCAAAGGCGTAGAATCATAAAACGACATGGGGGCACGAAATAAAGAATTTAGTAGCTGTGAAAATATTGATTTGGATGATTGCTTGCCTAAAGCAACCATTAAGAAGGACCTACAGAGCAAAAAGGAACTTGATACAATTCCAATCAGCAAGTAAACGACTATCAACCTCAATGTGCTAACATTTGGATCATCAACATTTGCAGCCATCCAAATGTTCTGTAATATCTGACTAAGCAAGAATGTAACGTGAAAGAAAGCAGCCGAGAAGAAGATCAAAAAGCCTTTATTATGATTTAAATACAGAATGTAAGGCCTAAATCCAGTGTCCCCAACTTCCCTTTCTTCTTGCTTTATCAACTGATCATGTCCAGATTTTTCCTTTTTATTCTCTGCATAAATTTTGCGAATCTCTCCGGAAGAAGCTTCATGCCTTTTTGAAGAAACCTTCTCCAAAACATCCGTCTCTTTGTGTGCATTAACAAGGTCCCAAAATTTTTGGCTTGAGGACAGCAACTGAGAATACGGACCAGCATGCAAAATTTCCCCATCTGACATCAACTGTTACGAAGAGTAGACAAATTGTTAATATTTGTGATTAATGAAAAAAAAAAAATAATAATAATAAAATCATCTACCACTTGATGCAATTATGATATTAGTAAAGGAAATTGGGAATTTAAAAAATAATGAACATAGAATCATAAACATAAAACAGAATGTCTGACTAGAAAACGCACCAAGACAGTGTCAAATGAAGAAAGGAAATCAACTTGATGTGTCACAAGTAAGACAGTCTTCCCTGAGAGGGCTCCCATGACATATTCCTGCCGATATTAAATTCAATTTAATCAAACTACCAGAAAGAAATAAAGCAGAAAATCAAAACATTGTATGGGGGAATAGGACCTGGCATCAGGCCATCTTGTAGCTTAACGTAGGGGATAAACAAAAAAGAAAACCATAATGTTAATTTAAGAATGTTCTTACATTAAAGAGGCTTGTGGCAGTGTGTGCATCAACAGCACTGAAAGGATCATCCAAAAGATATATATCAGCATTCTGATACAGCGCACGAGCAAGTTGAACCCTCTGTTTCTGACCACCACTAAGATTGACTCCTCTTTCTCCAATTTCAGTAAGATCACCAAATGGTAACAACTCAAAGTCCTTTACTAGCGAACACCTCTCTATTGTATCTTGATATCTCTTGTCATTGAATGCTGATCCGAAGAGAATGTTTTCTCGAATACTTCCTGTCTGAATCCATGCTGATTGAGATACATAGGCAATAGATTGGTACACTTGGACCTGATAAAAATGAAAGGGAAAAAGATTAACCGGGCAGGTGTTCAGCTAAACCAAAAATCCAAATAATTGACAGATGTCAGGAACTTGACTACTTACTGTATACATGATATTTAAAGATAATGAACATTGCTGTGCTTTCAATTACCAAATTGAAATGAGTTGAAAAGTAATGGCATGTTAGTAGGGAGGATGGATTGCACTAGAATATATTAAGAAAACATAGAAGCTAAAAATTTGTTCATTATGCTTTCCAATTGTGTCAAGTACTCTATACCATACTTACAGTTCCTTGGGTAACTGGAACCTCTCCAAGAATTGCTGCAAGGAGTGTGGACTTGCCGGAACCCACCTCTCCACAGATGGCAATCTTCTCGCCTGGAATAACCTCCAAATTAATGTTTCTAAGTGTTGGCTTCAATTGATTCTCACTCCATGACAGATCGGCCGACATAATGAAAATGCTATGATTTGTATCACGCACAATGGACTTCACCCTGACATTTGCAGTTTCCAGCTCAGGTGCTACAAGAAACTTCGCAATCCTGGCATATGAAACATTAGCTTGAATAACCACTCCAATGACATCAGGAATTAGTCGAATAGGGTCCTGAATCAGACGCAGTGTTGCTACAAACGTGAAAACGTTACTAGCAGTTAACGGGATGCCAAGAAAATAGCAGGCCCCAAAGGTAGCTGTAGAGACTAAAATCGGAGATGACCAGAAAAGGAAGACATTATTCGCTTTGCACATCTGAACAGATGATAACCATTTTTCTTCAATTTCCCTCAAATTTTGTATTACGTGCTTGAAATGAGTTTCCCACGCATATAACTTCAACACCTTCATGTTCACAAGAGCTTCTGAAATAGCCTTCAGTCTTTTATCCTGTGCCACCATGAGCTTCAATTGAAACTTGTGCTGTAATTTTGCTAGGGGAACATTGCAAACGACAGTGAGAATTATTACTGCCAAGGACGCAATTGTTGCAAGCCCTACAGCACGGATGAGAATAATGAGTGCAAGGCCAAGCTGGAGAATTGGTGTCCATGATTGATGGAACCAATAAGGAAACTCTCCAATCCGATATGCATCAACATTAACATAGTTCATTATCTCACCATTTGAATGCATCAGCTTAGCAGCATTAGATAATCTCAGTTGCTTCTCGTAAACGGCTGCTATGAGAAAAGATCTCACCTTTAGGCCAATTAGTCTCATCCTGAAGTACCACTGCCTTTGAGATAATGATTCAATGATCTTAGTAAAGAAAAGTAACCCAACCAATGAATATCCCTCGTATTCAAAACTGGCTTTACCTTCAGCAACCTTAATGAAGGCATTTAGAAGCAGAGGACCAGCAGAGAGAAAAGTAGTCTTCAGTAGTGCAAAGAACCCTCCAATGAATACATCTTTCCAGTGGCATAACAGAAGTGTCTTTAAGATTGAGGGTTGAGCTGATGGATTTATTTGTTTTAGTTTGTTAGATTTCTCCTCAAATAGCAAATAACATGACTGCGCTTTATCATCCTCGTGCAACTCGGGTAAATCGCCATCATCAAGAGTTTTCTCCCTTCCCTTTTTCATCAGTGGATTCAACCACATAAATGATATTTTACTCCAAAAGCCAGTTTTTGCAAACAGAGTAACAGGACGAGTTTTACTGCTGCAATTGGCAGCAGCAACAAATGGAGTACGAATATCGTTTTCTTCACCATCTTCGTATTTGTACCCCTTGTAAGCACATAATAACATCAAACCAGATCCTATAAAACACAATATATCTAAAACTATCTTGATCGACATCTCCTTTTCAAGAATAACATGATAAAGTGATAAACCACAATTAATTCCAGCAAACAGGAAAGTTAGAATGGACAACGTCCTCAACAGTGCCCTTGGAAAATGCCATCCCATAAGGCTAACAAATAAGCCAATCAACAACCATATTAGTCCATGATTCATGTACATTATCCACCAGTTTAGAGGTAGAAAAGCTTGAGTTTTCCTCAACTTCTCTTCTAAAATCCAAATTCCTAGAGACAAATTAATCACTCCAACGAAACCATTATAAATGGCTGAAATCATTCGCAAATTTGCAATGCGACGAAAGGCAGGCGTACGATGGGATTTTAATGCTGTCTTGGAAAACACAGAGAACAAGAACATGATAAAGAGTAGAATATCGAAACAAATTATTAGCACGTGATTGATACACGAAGAAGGGCGTGTCACGAAGATCAAAGAAACACCACAAGGGATATCATTGCTGTCTAAACAATCAGATGCCCCGCAAAACACTGTCCAAAGATCTTCCATCTCTCCTTCCCTTCAAAACTTGGAAAACCTGAATTACATTGAGAAAAACAAATTTACAACAAGTAAATACAACACGTTTCTGGGATTCTTGGTAGAAGAAGTGTCAACAAAGAGAGACTTCTTCTTTATAGCTTTCTCACTTGACTAAGTTTTTTTATCGGCAGGATTCAAGAGTAAGCTACAACATAAGTTTCGAAACTAATTGGTCATAACTTTGCTATTATTGACAATAAATAAACCACCAACTCCTCGAGTTATGAAAATTGTGAGCGTGTTGAACATTTTATGGAATTTGGCATGTGTATGACGATATGCGTTGAAGACTAAATTTAAATAAATAAACGCATCTCTTATCTGATAATTATAGCTTTTAGATGAGATGCTTAACTACAAGTTCATCACCATCTTGCTAAATCTCACTTGTCACAACTCTTGGCCAAGTGCATTTGTAGGGATCATAATACCTAAACACATACCTAAGACTAGCAAGCAAACTGAAGAGTCAAACTTAATTAGATGGTTCAACCAGTAATTGAACAAAGTTTCTTATTTCTTTTTGTTGTTTTGATAAAATAATTGATGAGAAAGACAGTATACATTATAATTTAATACGTTCAATCATATATAATCCTACTAGATCTTACTTGCCACAGCTCTTTACACGTATATTTCCTTCATAAAAAAATGAGCAGGTGGGATTCAAATATTTAAATGCAGACTTGAAATACCAACCATGAATGGCAAGTGAATGAATATTAATTTAAGTGAATTGGTTGCCTGCACGTAACTAAGAACAAGGTGACAATCTGAAACTCAGACAGAACCATAATTCAACCTGAAACATGTGTGTTTATATTTTCGCAAAATCAGCAATGAATACCCATACAAGAATAATTAAGAAAATCAAGAAAGTTAGAGGGTTTTCTGGACAATAAGCCTGCTGCCAGAAAATCCTTTTTAAGCACAACCAAACACGTAAGAAGCTACGGTTGTGTAGAGACTAACCTAAGAAAGACTAGTTGTCGTCGAAACCCAGCTGTTTATATTCTTTTTAAGGTGGAAAACTTATGTTTTGTTGCAAGAATTCAAGAGTATGCAAGTATTTGTAATCTTTTTTTCATGCATATGATTAAATCATTTTATATACATCAGCATCTGATTGAAAGGCATTTTGAAAACATGTTGATTGAAATGTATGTGTGTGTTCAATCCTATGGTTGCAAAATTAATTGTGAGGGAATGTTGGTGATACTGATGGCTGACTCACTTGCCCCCTTTTTTTCTTTTTTATCAACACGAGATTAAAAAATTTAATATGTTGAATCAAATCGAGAAGTGCTACACGATTTTGTGGGGTAGAAAGATTCTTGTAAGGTTAAAAGATAGTTCCGGAGAATAGTCAATAAACCTTCTGTATTTACGGTTTTACGTGTTGGGATATTAAAGATAAAATATCTTATAAATGAAAGTTAAAAAAAAAATAATAATAATGAAGATTTTAAGATAAGTGATCTATTCAAATGAACATCATAACAATTAAGGATATACATTAACAAGCGATGTGACGTCGATTGAAAATATACATCATCAACAAGTGGATGGCATTGAATGAGAACGTTTTAAAGGATGTCCTAAAAGTTGTGACATCTTTTGAGCAAACATGAAAAGCAGATACAAATTACAAAATTAACGAGGCATGTTATGCTCACCAAAAATCCAATTGTTAAAGATTTTTTTTAGTAGATCTGTTAGGCTCCGAAACAAGTTATTCTAATGATCAAACTTTACAACAACCATTAAATTGCAGAAATTAAAGAAAATCAGAACACAAGGATTTTTTCGCCCCTAAGGGCTCGAATGTTCAATCTTGCGACATAATCACCCGTTGAGCATCTACAATGAGATATAACTCTAGATTCACTAAGAACAAACCAAGAATCAGTACAGAATCTCTTCTACAAATGTAATCACACAACCCTCAATCCCTAAATGACTGTACACAACAAGGAAAATCACAAAGAATTAGAGATTGAAGAAACCACAAAGATCGATTACAGATTTTACAAGAGAAAACCCTAACTATCACTCAGAGAAAGGGATAAGAACGAAGAGACTCAATCAGAACCATGTGGAAGAAGTTCAAGTGCCAAGATCAAGGCACGTATCCATCCAACCCCACAGTTACCATCCAAGAATCAGAATGCAGCCACGTGTATGGCAGATCCTCAACCATAAAGAGACCAAAACTGTGTTCACTTAAATGTGGCCCAATTGTACAAATGGCCCAACAGCTCAAGTAATAGGGAGGCAGCCCATATAAATTAACAATCTCCACTTTGCTGATATAGTCCTTGGCCTTTCTAATGGATCTATTCATCTATATATACATTGCTTCATTTGCTCTAAAAAACTGTAAAAAAATAAAAAAAATTAGTTAAACTCTTTTCAACACCAATACTTGAAGTTCTAATTATCGCAATATCATATGATATTCAGAATCTTCAAGCAATTTCTAATTTTATTTAATGGTAATACCTTAGTCCCCAAATCTGAATGATTAAATTATGTAGAAATTTTAACAAAACAGATCAAACCTTTTTTGCAATATTTCTCACAAAATGAAACTTAATGTCTATGTGTTTATTTCTATAGGATTTTTACTTAAATGAATGGCACTTTGATTATTAGTGTAAATCCTAACAGAATCATTCATAAAACCAATTTCATTTAACAAACCTCTTAACCACATATTTTCTTTTACAACATCACATGCAGCAATATATTCGGCTTCAATTGAGGACATGGCGACTAATTTTTATAACTGTAACTTCCAACTAATACAGCTATTACACAGAGTGAAAATGTAAGAAGATGTTACTCTTCTTTTATCCAAGTCACCAGTAAAATCAGAATTAGTGTAACCTTTTAATTTTATCCCTTCATTACTTCTTTTAAATTCTAAACTTAAATCAGAAGAGCCTTTAAGTCATCTTAACATCCATTTCATAGCCAGCCAATATGTTTCACCTGGGTTGGCTATAAACCTGCTTAAAATGCTAATTCTATGTGTTAAGTCAGGTCTAGTACACACCATAAGATACATTATTGAACCTACAGTGTTTGCATAAGTTACTTTTTCCATTCTTTTGAATTCATCTTCTATTTTAGGTGATTGTTCACTAGTCAATTTAAAATGATTAGTAATAGGCAGAGTAACATGTTTACAATCAAGTAGTGGTGGCTTGACTCAGCCCATCTACCCACGAGCTCAGCTCATCACTTTCACAAGCCAAGCTCAAGTTCGTTTGAGCACGAGCCGAGCTCGAGCTCGGCTCGACCCAGCCCATGAGCTCGTGTTTTTTTTTTCATTTTTTTCATTTTTTAAAATTTAATTTTTTAAAAACTTTTTTCTTCAAATTTACTATGAGCTCTTGGGCTCGTGAACTTCCTACGAGCCGTTCGCGAGCTCGGCGAGCTGAGCCTTTGTCATTTGAAGAGCCCGAGCCGCCCACGAGCCGCTCGGCCCGTTTGCCACCACTACACTCAAGCATAGAAAATTTTTCAAGTATTTTCTTCACATAAGAGGCTTGTTTTAACAAGAATATCCAATTATCCCTATCACTTTCTATTTCTATTCCAAGAATCCTTTTAGCATGTCTCAAATCTTTCATTTCAAATTCAAATTTCAATTTTGACTCAATGAAATCAATTTCAGATCTATCATAAAAAGCAAGTAACATATCATCAACATATAAAAGTAAACAAATGGATTCAGGTAAACCTAACCCTTTGAAAAAGAAATATAAATCGTAATTGCTTTTTACAAAATTCAATGTTTGCACATAAGAGTTAGATTTGATATACCATTGCCTGAGGACTTGTTTCAGTTCATAGAGTGATTTCTTCAACAGACAGACCTTTTCAGTTTTGGACTTAACTTCAAATCCCAAAGGTTGATTCATATATATAGTCTCATCAAGGTCACCATTCAGAAAAGCTGTTTTAACATCAAGTTGATCCAATTCCCAGTTAAAGTGAGCAGTGAGAGCTAATAGAATTCTGATTGATGTATACTTAGCCACTGGAGGGAATATTTCATTATAGTCCACTCCTTCTTTTTTAGTGAACCCCTTAGCCACTAGTCTAACTTTATACCTTTTACTTTCTAGATTAAATCTTCTTGTTTAATTTTAAAAATCCACTTACAATCGACTATCTTTTATTTTTTTAGTTCTAGCAACCAAAACACAATGTAATGCCCCAAAATTTCACAAACTTTGTAGTGTTACAAAAAATTCAATTTCTTTGAGGAATAATAAAATAACATTCTATAAATAAAAATATTTGGAATATTCATAATGAAAACATAATAACAAATTAAATAATTGTCTTTGAACAAATTAAACTGACTAACAATTTAAAGAAAAAAGTAAACTTAATGTTTTATCTCTTCGATTTTTCTTGCCAGTCGCATCACCATCCCGCCACAATTCCCATCTACCTGAACTAAATTGTAAAATTTTGTAAGAATGAGTATTTAAAAATACCCAGCAAGCTACATATAGTTTTCATACACAATTATATCACAATAAGATAAATATTTCATACCACCATTCTCTTATGGAGTATATCGGTGACCAATCGACACACTCGTCTTAGGTTATCTTAAATTCCCACAGAATCTCTTGTCTCTTAATAAAGAACCCGAAATTCCATTGGCAATTCATGCATAAATTACTGAATATAAAAGTCTAAGGAAACAAACAAAATTGCATAAAAGTGTCTTACATTGATTGATCAAACGAGATTTTGAAAAAAATATACTAGAAATTTATAGGTGCTTTATATGAAAGCTGCCGTGTAAAATTCTTTGATGGTGAATTGTGAGACAATTGTACACTATTTATAGTAAAAATATAGTGACTGAGTCTTGATACAATTGGGATGGAAAAATCGTATTTATCAAATTAGATAAGAATTCAATTTTTAGCAAACAAATCATTATATGACATGTGTACATAATACCTATCACAACAAAAAGGTCATTACAATCCCAATACGTTATGGTGATAACAACTTTTGACTTCAAATAGAATTATAATAAAATAAAAAAAACTATCTCATATCCATTCTTTAGATACGCGTGGATATTCTTCATCCAAATTCAATTTGAATTTAAAATAAATAAATAAATTACAATTTCTTTGAATTTCAATATCTTGAGACTAATTTATCCGAATTAATTTTTTCTAGAGCCTAATTATATGATTAATTACGAGCTATCCAATGAGTGCAATATTGATATACTAAAACTCGCTCTATCAAAATCCAATTATTTGACCCAAAAATAAAATTAATTTTTTATAACCTATTTCATTTTAATCCTCATTTTTTAAATAAAAAATATTAAATATAGCATATAGAACAAAAATTTTCAATGCGTTACAATCTCCTCTCAAAATAATTTCGTCCTCAAAATTATTTCAACTACTTGAAAAGTTCTAGAAACTCCACTGTTGACATAATTATAATATATCATAACATAAAGCAAGAAAACTCATAATCTTGATAAAAGAATGATATTTCATTTCATACCTTGGATCAATTGCAGAGCGTCGAATAGTTAGCGCTATGTGCCAAATTTTTTATAACATTGTATATTTAAAACTTTGAAAATTTTACATTATCTTTAAGCTCCCAAAGTTTATGAAAAATGCCCCCCCCCCCTTTTTTTTTTGGTCAAAAAAAAAAAAAAAGGATTTTCTCGAAATAGAAATTTCTCGAAAATAGAATATTCTTAGATTTGGAAATGTTTGAATTATTGTTTTTCGTTTCATTAATTTGAATAACGAGCAACCAAAGTTTTTCGGATGAGGAGAGGGGTCACAAGCGGACCGCTTAAATCCCAACATCTTTTTAGACAATTTAGGTCTTATTAGCAAAACCTTTTAATCTCGCGAATACGCAAATCAAGAAATTCAAACAATAAAAGGAACTTGAGACCTCTTAAAATATGAATTTTCTAATTGGTAAATTTTAAAATACCACCAGAAAGTTAGAAGTAAACTACAAACATGTACAATCATAATTTGAAGTAACTTTTTTTTTTAAAAAAAACTATTATTTAGTTATTTAAAACAACTGTTAATATCATATATTTAACAAAAGAAAAGAAAAGAAAAATATGTATTTTTTTTTTCGAAAATAGCATGACCATACAATGTTTATATGAATAATAAAATTTTTTTTACAAAGTCTACAGGAAAGTAAAACCATTGCTTTGATGTTAATCTGTAACGCCCAAAATTTCACAAACCTTGAAGTGTTACAAAACATTCAATTTTTTTGTGGAAGGATAAAATATTATTCTTTAAATAAAAATATCCGGAATATTCATAATGAAAACATAATAATAAATTAAATAATTGTCTTTAAACAAATTAAACTGACTAAAAATTTAAAGAAAAAAGTAAACTTAATGTTTTATCTCTTCAATTCTTCTTGTCGTCGCATCACCATCCCGCCACTGTTCCAATCGACTCGAACTAACCTATAAAATTTTGTAAGAATGAGTATTTAAAAATACCCAGCAAAATACGTGTAATTTCCATATCCAATTATATCACAATAATTTCCATGCCCTGTCTTACTACAATAATAACATTTTCTCAATTTGTTTTTGGATTTCATATGACTTTTATTCTTCTATTTGAATATAAAATTCTGAGTTTTTGCTTTCTTTTAGAGATTGTAATTATACATGGATTGTTTCTTATTATGATTCAATTTCTCTTTTATGTGCAACATTTCCCCATATTTAGAGTCTTTTGACTTAACTTTGAGCTCAAGTTCTTTATTCCTTGGGGCTGAGGTTATTATATCAATAGTAAGTTCTTGTCCCCCCCATATTCTAAAGCAATTCTAATGTCCTTATATTTTTCACTGAGTGAGTTTATTGAAGCAACAACTTGTTGGTCCTTAGAAAGCTCCTTATCACAATCTGCTAGGTCGAGAATTAATTTTGTGGACCTGTCAAGATTTTCTTCCAAATCAGAGGAGGGATCAAACCTGAAGTTATATAATTGCCTTTGGGGATAACATTTAGTTGGTATGGTTTTAGTCAGATAAAGAGCCTGTAACTTAGTCTACAGAGCTTGTGCAGAGGTAGTCTCACCAACTTTTTTGATCACGTTATTAGATAAGTGTAAGAAAATTGAACTTCATGCAGCATCATCTAATTCTTGCCTCCTATAGGCACTAGTTTATACAGCCTATTGACCATCAAGGGCTGCAACACATCTTTTTTGTAGTAATATAGCCCTCTTCTTTTGGCTCCAGAGACTAAAGTCTCCCATTCCATTCTATGTCTTAAGTTCAAATTTATGTGTAGTAGACATGATGATAGATATGTACACAAAATTGCAGTAATACAACACAAAGAGTATAATGATTAAGACTGCAGACTGAACATGATAAGTGAGCAGCTGAATAAAATAGATAATAACAAATATATCCTTTTATCATGCAATTCACCAATCAATGTTAAAACGGTTCAGAAATATTGTTATCGTTTGAAAGGTTTTAATGACTGGTAACCTTGGGTTCCACTACTCCCTTAGATTCCCAGATCCTCGCATGAGATCTTGGACAATGAAAAGCAATGGAGGATCATTTACCTTAATAACTAATTTCAAACTTAACTGTAATATAGCAAATTAAAGAAGAGTTTTAGAAAATACCGAAGTCTGAAACCTCAATGTTTCAGAATCAAGGAAGCAATAAGAGAATACTAGAATCGCAACAAGAATTCCAACACAGATGCAAGAAAATAACGAGTCGCCAAGACTCGATGGGAACTAAGCATTGAGTCACGAACTGAGCACGAATCGGTATGAGTTACCTTAACTCGCCTAGACTATGTACGAGTCAATTTTTAAAAAACACCAAGATTCAGTAAAAATAGACGATTGAACAGAGTTTATAGCAAGTTAAACGAGTTTTGAGGAAAAACTAATTTGCCTCACAAAAAATATGAAACTCTCAACCCAGATTCTCAGATCTACACCAAGTAACACCAGAACCTAACACCAGCCAAACCTTTTCCTAAAAGATACTGTTATAATACAACTTGTTAGGCCCCAAAACAAGTTATTCTAAGGATTGAACTTTACAACAACCACAAAATTTTAGAAATTAAAGAAAATCAGAACACAAGGATTTTTTTCGCCCCTAAGGGCCCGGATGTTCAGTCTTGCGATCAAATCACCCGTTGAGCATCTACGATGAGATATAACTCTAGATCCACTAAGAACAAACCAAGAATCAGTACAGAATGTACAAAGAAACCAACTGTTTCTTCGAGTTTTGAATATTTAGTTCTTATTTTGGATAGCTTAAAATAGTTAAAAAGTTGTTTGACAATTATTATTTGAGAAAAACAAAGTTTTGAATAATCTTTTTTAGGAGAATTTGCAGTTAAAAAATAGAATTTTTTTAGATTTACGTGTTGAATATTTTATTGTGTGAATGTATGGTTGAAAATGAATATGTAGAAAAAGAACTTTCAAATAATGGTTGTCAAACAGGAGCTAAGATTAAAGTCAACAATTAATTTTAATAGTACAGTTCATTGAACACACTACTTTATTACCTCTCAACCACATATTTTATTAATTTTTCTCAAAATGTGCTAAGACTTTTATATAAGTTTTGTCAAACAATCATTTAGCATGAAACTATATGCACATACGAAATTTCCTTTATTGTATATTGTTATTATTAAGGTGCATTTTATATT
>CAIGRP010048151.1:0-11034 GCA_903798385.1 Fraxinus cuspidata
TCAAAACAAAAAGAAGCTAAACATAGATATTGTGAATAAGTCATAATAAAGACAATCAACAAAATCGAGATCTACGGCTCTAGATGAGGCGGTGGAGGAAAAGTGCATAGAAGTGAGTGTAGAAAGTGCTCTGCTGAGCCTGGTTGTCCGCCTGCTTTGCTTGGATGGCATCCTGTTGAGCTCGAATAGTGTCCTGCTGGACCTATAACTCCTGAAGCATCCCGCTAAGTCCATCCGCTGAAGATGTAAGAGAATCAATACGTCAATTGAGGAGGTTGTAGTGATCCTTGATAAATATAAATCCACCGGATGAAGAGCGAGGAGCACCAGAGGTAGGAAAATCGTGAGGACGGTGTGGAACTTGTAGTATATCATTAGCATTGTCATCCTCGTCACCTTCAAAAGGTAGAGTCCATGGACCCGAGATAAGGTCAAACCCTTTTTGTGTGTACCACTCATTGACCGTGGTGTTTACTATTTTCATTCTTTTAAGGGTTTGAATGTTGATAGTGTCGGTGGGACGAAGTTTAACAAAAATCTCATCGTGTAGTAGAATGTCAAAATGTTTAAAAAAAAATTGTAAGAAGCATTCTGTAAGGCAAAGCTTTAAAATGACGCGTGGAATTCACAAGTTTCATGAGACCTAATACAATAATTGAAAAATCTTGTTTTCGCCCAACAAGAAAAGAATCGAGGATAAAAAAATAAAAAACGTTTACTTCGTCTCGATATCCCTTTCGAGGAAGAATTACATGTGCAATGATATTTTGTAAAACTTTACATGGAAGTGTTAGTTGATTTGCACTAAAATAAAAAACGTGTACTTCGTCTCGATATCCCTTTCGAGGAAGAATTACATGTGCAATGATATTTGGTAAAACTTTACATGGAAGTGTTAGTTGAGTTGCACTAATTTTTGTGATGTTTTCAAAATCATTTTCGGTAACCCGACGACATACCTCAAAAGGGTTATACCCTTCAAAAGTAGGACAAGTTTTATGAAAAAAATTTGAATATCACACAGCTCAAGTTCAAGAATTTCACGAATGAGAGCTTTGTTAATGGAGATACGAATATTTTTGAGTAAACAAGAAATCTCATCCAAACAAGGAGAAATAACTATACTTCTATAAAATTGTTTCATAAGGCGAGAATATGCATGTTCGTCTAGAGTAGCTACCGATACCCACCCCATGTTTACAAAATATTTTTCAATATGAAATGAGGGTGCTTCAATAGTAAAGTCGGCAAAATCAACGTTTTACCTATTAAAATGAGAGATTTTTCAAATGGGTTGACCGGCACCTCGGGCTCCATATTGAATTCTTCGTCGGATGATGGTTGATGAGATCGCCTCATCGTGCTCTTGAGTATTTTTCATGTTCTTCTAGGCCACGACATTGTTAAAAATGATAGAAAATGGACGAGTGCAAATTTTAGAGAAAAGTGAGATTTGGTGGATGAAAAATTGAAATTTTTCGAAATTTGACAATGTACAAGTAGTGGTTTTAACTAAATCAATGGAAAATTGAGGAGTGGATTGAAGGTCCGAGTGATTTAGAGTGTATTACAGAGAGAAAAGTGAGAAGAAATGGGCTTTGGTTCGTGAAACCAAGGTTTTAGTTCTCGTAGTACCGGGCGTCCGGTTGATAGAGCTAAAAGTCTCTGTCAAACCGGACGGGTCAACCGGACGTTCGATTTGCTCGTCCGTTAAACCCCTTTATATAAAAAAAACATACTAAATATGGTGCGCATGAAATAATGAAAATGTGTAATCTTAATTATATATTTCAAATTCATCATTAATTCCTAAATCCCTTCTAATATGTGAGAAACGATCAAGAGTTAGAGGTTTAGTGAAAATATCGGCTAATTGATTTTATGTATTTATAAATTCTAACACGATATCTTTCTTTTATGTGTGATCTCTTAAAAATGATGTCTAATTTCAATGTGTTTCGTTCGAGAGTGCAAGATGGAATTTTTAGACAAGTCTTTTGCACTAGTGTTATCACACATGATAGGTGTATGATCAAATGATATGTGATTATCACTATGAGTTTATTTCATCCGTAGAACTTGTGCACAACAACTAGTGGTTGAGATTTATTCAGCGTCGATAGTAGATAATGCAACGAAATTTTATTTCTTACAATACCATGATACAAGTGCAAACCCTAGAAAATGACATGTTTCGCTAGTACTTTTACGATTGATTGTGCACCCGGCCCAATCGGCATCCGAATAGCTAAGTATATCAATATAAGTGCCATTGAGATACCAAAGCTCTAAAGTTCTGTGCCACTAAGATATCTAAAGATTCATTTTACGGCCTTAAGATGTGATTCTTTAGGACTCGATTGAAATCTAGCACATAGATATATACTAAACATAATATCGGGTCTACTTGTGGTTAAGTAAAGAAGGGATCCGATCATACCTTGATATTTTGTTATATCAACGGACGTACCTTTATCGTCCTTGTCCAATATGTACTTACTTTGATTGATGAAAATTTCATCACAAGTTTGCTTAATTTGGAGACCGATGAAGAATTTAAGTTATCCCATCATCCTCATTTCAAATTCCATGCTCAAGCACTTAGAGAACTCTTCACAAAGATGAATATTAGTAGCACCAAGTATAATATCATCAACATAAATTTGAACAATGATCATATTGTTCTCTTGAGTTTTAACAAAAAGAATGGTATCCGCTTTTCCAATTGAAAAATCATTTGAAATTTGAAATTTGCTCAATTGTTTGTACCAAGTCCTAGGAGCTTGTTTTAGACAGCAGAGAGCTTTTCATAGTTTGAAAACATAGTCCGGATGTTTGTGATTTTTAAAATCGGGTTGTTGTTCAACAAACACTTCTTCTTGAATAAAGTCGTTAAGAAAAGCACTTTTAACATTCATTTGATAAAAAGTGAATTTTTTATGATAAGCGAATACAAGAAGCATACGAATGGATTCTAATCCAGCTATCGGTGCAAATGTTTCTTCAAAATTGATGCTTTCTTCTTGATTGTAATCTTGGGCCACTAATCTAGCCTTGTTACGCATAATTATCCAGTTTTCATTACATTTATTTTCAAAAACTTATTTGGTACCGATGACGGTTTGATAATTTGGTCTAGCAACTAAATCTCAAACATGGTTTCGTTCAAATTGATTTAATTCTTCTTGCATAGTTAGAATCCAAAATACATCAAACTCGGCTTCTTTCAAGTTTTTTGATTCAATTTGTAAAATGAATGCACAACTACTTAAATGATTTTTAGTAGAGGCTCTAGTATTAATATATTTTGATGGGTCACCAATGATTAGTTCTTTAGGATGATAAGAAACAAACTTCTATCATTTTGGTAGAGATAAGTCATTTTGGACTTCGGTTGGCTCTTCTTCACTTTGTTGAACAATTTCTCCTTCTGGATTTTTATCTTGTGTATCTTCCTTGTGTTGATCTTGAATAATCATTTGTTCGAATGGAGTTTCCAATCCTACAACAAAATCAATATCTTTATCACAATCAAGAAAGTTAGTTTCATCGAAAGGGATGTGCATGAATTCTCCAACGACTAGAGTTCTTTTATTGAAAACTCTATAAGCTTTACTAGTCGATGAATATTCTATAAAAATTTCAATGTCGGATTTTGAATCAAATTCTCCCAAGTTTTCTTTTGTATTCAAAATAAAGCATTTGCACCCAAAAACTTTGAAATAATCGATATTGGAAATTCAATTTTTCTAAAGTTCATATGGAGTTTTGGTTTTCTTTCGACTAATTAAAACTATATTAATAATATAACAAGCGGTGTTAACGGTTTCGACCCAAAAATATTTTGGCATGCTATTTTCATTTAACATCGTAGTAGTCATTTATTGCAATATTCGATTTTTCCTTTCCAGTACACAATTTTGTTGAGGAGTTCTAGAAGCTGTGAAATTATGTTCATATCCATTTTAATTACAGAACTCATCAAATGCCAGATTATCAAATTCTCCACCATGATCACTTCTAATGGTTGTATTGGAGTATCCTTTTTCATTTTGAACCTTTTGCAAAAATGTTTAAAGGTTTTTACAGCTTCATCTTTAAGATTTAAGAAAAGAATTCAAGTAAATCTAGAAAAATCATCAACTGTAATGAAAACATAGTGTTTTCCACTTAAACTAGCGGTTCTTGATGGTCCAAAAGATCAATGTGTAGTAATTGAAGTGGTTTTGTAGTTGATGAGTGCAATTTGGGTTTAAATAAACTTTTTACTTGTTTACTTTTTCAAAAATTAGGTAAACTTTTGACAAAACTATTTTTTGAGATTTTTGAAAGAAAATCCATGTCAACATGACCTAATCTCCTATGTCTAGCCAAGTAATTTCTTTCAAACTCACTAAACATTTTTCATCAGTTTCAAAATCGATATTTATGATATAAACATCTTTGATTCGACTTCTTATAAACAATATCTCTTTAGATATAATATCCTTAATGAGACATTTAGAATAATCAAATTTAATATGATAGCTTTTATCATATAGTTGACTAAAGCTAAGTAAATTATGTTCAAGGTTATTTACGATAGTACATTTTCAATGGAAGGGGAGAGATGATTACCAATGTTTCCAATTTTGATGATTTTTCCTTTTGCATTATCTCCATATGTGACATAACCTATATCCTTCTTTTTGAAATTTGATAGTAAAGTTCTATCTTCGGTCATGTGCTTTGAACATCCGCTATCTAATAACCATTTGCTCGTCATCTTCTTTGGTACCTACAATAATAATTCAACTTTTGATTTTTGGTACCCACACAAACTTGGGTCCTCGGTAGTTAGTTTTAGTGTGTTCTAGAGTCCACCTGTTTTCAAAGTGTAGTTTCTTTTTGGTAAGACAATTGTAGGCAATATGTCAATCCTTGTTGCAAAAACTACAAATAATTTTTGATGGAATTGTATTTGAGGCTTTAACAAATAAATTCTTGAGATATTTTTGTTTCAAAAATGATTTAGATCTAATGCCTCTTTTATCAAAAACATATTTTTAATCACCAAACATTAAATCAAAATTTTTCTTCCCTTGAGTGAATTAAAAACATTTTTTTGTCAAATCTTCAACATTTTCTTTTAAAAAACAATTTTCTTTATACAATGAATCATAATCAATATTTTCCCTTTTAGTTTCCAAAATTTTCTTCATTTCACTTTTTAATAATTTATGTTTCTTTTTAAGATAGAATGGTTATGAGCGAGTTTTTCAAATTTTTCTAAAATTTCATTATAAGAGGAAGATAAATCTTCATATGAGAATTTTTCAAAAGAATTTATTTCATCATCGATTACCATGAAGCACATGTTGGCGATTTCTTTTTTATTTTCATTTTTATCGCGATCATTACTTTCATCTCATGTTGTTTAGAGTGCATTTTTTTGAATTTTTTCTTTTTATTTGGACATTCGGTTCTCTTGTGACTTGGTTTGTTACAATCATAGTAAATAATTTTCTAGTTTCTTTCTTCATTGAAACTTTCGATTATTTCGAAAGTCTCTCCATTTTTTGAAAAAAAAAAAAACACAAGATCATCAAGCTCTTTATCACTCATATGTTCACTTGTAGTTCATTTGAGAGCAATTTGACGCCTATTAGGCTCTTTTGATTCTTCCTTGCTCTTCCTTGTTTTCTCTTCGATTCGACGTTGTTGAGCTCGTATGTCATCATAGAGTTCCTCCAAATGATAAGTGTTGATATATTTGGTGTTCTCTATCAACATCCTCAGTGAGTTCCAATCTTACGAAAGTGACCTAAACATTTTATTTACAAGCTCACATTTAGTAAATTTACTATCAAAGCCTTTAAGGCCATTAACAATATCGGTGAATCATGTAATGATGTCAACAATGAGTTCGTCTTATTTCATGAAAAAAATTCAAATTTTTTGACCAAGAGATTAATCTTGGTTTCCTGTACCTTACTAGTACCAACATGAGTGACTTCTAAAGCAAGCCATGTATCATATGTGGAGTCACATGTGCTAATACGATTATACTCATTTNCAATGAGTTCGTCTTATTTCATGAAAAAAATTCAAATTTTTTGACCAAGAGATTAATCTTGGTTTTTTTTTTACCTTACTTATGCCAACATGAGTGACTTCTAAAGCGCGCCATATATCATATGCGGTCACATACACTAATACGGTTAAACTCATTTCTATCTAAGGCACAATAAAGTAGGTTTTTTGCTCTAGCATTCAATGACAATTTTCTTTTATCATTTTCATCATATTCCTCTATAGATTTAGGAATAGATTGATCAGATTTTCCATCAATTTTAATAATCTTGGTATGCACATAAGGATCATAAGCAATGGCATCCCAAATATTATAATCTATTGATTAAATGTAAATCATCATTCTAGCTTTCCAATAATTATAATGTGTACCATCAAAGAATGAAGGTTGATTTGTGGAATGCCTCTCGAGATTTTGAAGATTGTTGTGGTTAGCCATTGCTCGAGATTGTAAAATCTTAATTTTAAAATGAGCACATCACTCTAATACCAATTGATAACCCAATAATAGCTAACCAAGATAAGGGTGAATTGGTTTTTAAAACTTTTTCGAAAAATTAACCTAAAATCAAGCACATAATAAGTGGATAGATTAATTCAAATAATAAGCACGAATATGAAAGCAATAAGTAAATAGGGATAGCGAATGCAAACGATATAATTATGGAGGTTCGATCCAATGTAATGATCTACATGCTCCGTTACCAAGTTCTCCGACACGAGCAATATCAATTTCACTATGTTGATTGACTTATGATGCAATTCAACCCTTTACAAAACTTTTGGAGATTTACAAACAAGGAGCACCGATCCTTTTACAACGTTGAATTTTACGGGACCTCAACACGACCCACAAGTTTAAAGAGAATTGAATTCACAAATTGAAACTTCTCTCTTAATAAATGATATGATCACAATTAAGTACCAATAAAGAAATAAGCTAACATTTTAATGTATAGCAATGAAAGCCCAAATGTTAGGTGTGAAAAACTTTGATGTGAAGAATAATTTTTCAAGAGTTAATTTGATCAAAAGTTTTTTAAGACTAAAATGATTTGATAATAAATGATATGACAAATCAATGCAATTTTGCTCAAAAAAATTTCACTCGAATGTTCTTGAATGTGTGTTTTTTAATGTAAAGTGAAATGGTATTTATAGAAGTTAAAACATCAAAAGTTCTGCCCAACCTGACGTCCGCTACCATACCAGACGATTGAACTTGCCGTTGAGCGTCAGAAATCAGAATTATTAAAATTTTGACCGTTGGGCCACCGGACGTCGGCTAGAGCAGAAATCTTCAATTTATTCTTTTCTTGATTATTTTTGCAAGTGTACATACTTAAAGAACATATTCAGTGAACTTTTCAAAATACGTATTATTGGTAAAGAATTTAAAAATCAAGTGAAGATTTTTTTTCATATCGAAAATAATTTTCTATGCAAGCTTTTTTATGAAATGTTTATCTCGTGCATAAAAATTTGACTCACGAGTTTGTAGTGATTCATTGCTAAGAATTAAAGCGGTTTATCTTTACATATGGATTCAAATTATCTAAATCTAATATCTTCGATTGATTTGGCGTGAATGCACGATTTGTTACTCGATTTTGAATTTAGCGCGAGTGCTTAATTTGTCTCCGATTGTTTTTTACGTGAGTACTCGACTTTCAAACTTGATTGTGAAAGCTCGATGTCATCAGGTTCGCAACATGTGACAATGAAGACTCGAATATAAATGTTAGATATAAGAATAATTTGTTTGTTATAATCAAAAAATCAACCATAGGTCAACAACTAATGTGTATTGAGAGGCTAGAGAGAGCTTCCCAATGTATAGCCCACGTTTTGTATTATTTATAGGTGTAAAAAATCAAGTCAAAATCACGTCCTAATTCAATCCATAAAGAATTTGAAGTAAAATAGGAAACTGCGCCACAGGTCTCGAAATTTTACCTGCGCGCGTGCGCTGCGTGTGCCTTTTGCTCTCGAGATTTGTCCAATAGGTTGGCGCATTGTTCCACGTGCACGATTGTTGCAACTATGGGACCAATTGTGAATGGTTTCTAGACTTTTCGGTGGCATATTTAAATTTTCATGCAATTTTTTCCTTCAACTCTCATTTTCATCCAATTGAGTCCAAGCATTCTCCCATCGTCATTAATAAATCCGGATCAACTATTAAAAGTTTGCAATTTGATACTCAAACTTTGTATTAAGTCTATTTTCGCCTTTTTCCGCTCCTTTTGTCGAATTCAACCAAGTTGCTCGAGTTTTACATGACAAACAAAATTAACGCAAAATTAAGCTATAATTCATCCAAATCAACAACAAATATCCTAGTTTAGTTAAGCTTTCAATTAATATTATTGTACATAGAGGAATATGATTAGCAGTCTCATATTATGTCCTTGTTAGGTATGGATTAAAATTTTTATTTTAATCAAAATCAAAGTAAATATTTATTTTTAACCACAAATTTTAAGGACCCACGACTTTTTACCAATCCATTTTATTAGCTTTTATTAAAATCTATTAAAAATATAATTTTAATCACCACCAATAGGGGCTATATTTCATAGTTTATTATATGGCAAGGTGACAAATCTTACTTAATTAGCAAGTTATATTAATATTGATTGTCTTGTTTACCATTGATAGAAGTTTCATTTCTGTTTTTCCCAATACCCATCCCTTGAATTGGCACATTGAAACTTATCTACTTGAACTAAAGCCTCTTATCATTGGAGAAGGCTCGGAAAGCCCTTATTTTATTGTTAGGAACATTTTAATCTGCTTGTTAACCAAGCAAGGCCGCGTTTGAATAAATGATTTGAAGAGTTTCGTCCTTTCTCATATTCTGAAAAATCTCATTCACAATTTTGATGGTAAATTGCACTAGAGGTTTTATCGTGGGAATTCAAACCTTTTAGTTTTATGTCTGAAGGCCCAAATCTTTAAATTAATATGTAGTGCTAAGTCTCACGGATGGTTTTCCTTCTAAACAATCGTTATTTGACCAAAAAAATAGGAAGTGACGCTATCTTAAAAAAGAGCAAAACAAGGTCTCCATATTATCTTATTTAGCATAATTACTCAAAGTTGAACGTGCTTTGCATGTTATTCTGAAATACTTTATAAATATTATAAAAGTAATATTTGATATCAATTTGTTACGAGGATTTAATGAGTTTCAAACTAACTAAAGAAAATAAAATTTTGGAAGAAATTTAAAAGAAAATTGTAGTCTCAAAAATCAACTTATATGATTCAAATATTTTGTGACGATGAAATACTACAAATGAGCAACTTTTTTATACTGCATTTGGTACATAAAATTAATTGTTAAAACATAACTTTAAATAGTCATTAAAATTTCTAGATACATAAATAGAAATAAATTCATCTATACTAACTCTAAATTCGTGTAGATCAACATTCATCAAGTCAAGATTCATTGAGTTTAAATTATCGTGAATGTTAATTAATTAATAATTAATAACACGAAATTCAAACATAACATAATTTAATATATTATAGATTTTGTAACGTTTTATTATATATTGTAAAACGAAAACTAATGTATTATTGCAATATTTGAATTGTAATATGGTTAAAATTGCCCTAAAAATGATTGTACATTATTTTGAAATACTTTATAAGTACTGTAAAATTAATAGTTGATACCAATTTATTGGGAGGATTTGATGAGTCTCAAATGAATTAAAGAAAATAAATTTAGGATATAAATTATAAGAGTATCAAAATTCAACTTCTATTATTCAAATTTTTTGTGATGGTGAAATACTACAAATGAGCTACTTTTTATACTACACTGGTACATAAAAATTAATTTTTAATACATGAATTTAAATAGCCATTAAATTCCTAGATAGATGAATAAAAATAAATTCATTTATAACAACTCTATATTCATGTAGATTAAGATCCATTAAGTCTAGATTATTGTGAATATTAATTAATTAAGAATTAATAACACAAAATTCATACATGACAATAATTTAATATATTATAGATTTCATTGTATTTTATTACCTATTGAAAAACGAAAAGTAAGATATTATTGAAATAATTGAATTGTAATATGATTTAAATTGTCCAGAAAATGATTCTCACTTGATTTTATATTTAATATATTTATATAGATGAAAAGAGTAAAAAAAATATAAGAAAAAAATAAAATGGTCATTCTTCTTCCACCCAACCCATACTCATATACTATCTTTCCCACTTGTTTTCGGCCTTCACAACCTCCACCTCCACTTCACTTATCCCCATCCCATCGGAGCATCACCCACTTCTTCATCCCCACCTAATTACCATCAACCTTTAGAGGAGTCGATTTGGTTTTCAACGAAACCAAAGATATGAACTCTGATTTCACCGAGAAAGACGATGAAGAAGATGAATTTGAACTTTGATATACCAAAGAAGCCTCCACCAACAATTTTGAATGTTGTTACTTAGGCAATTCACATGAGCCTCAACAGTAATTTGAGATACCTATCTTCATCAAGCTTTCAGTAAACTGAGGTATTGGCCCACTCATTAAATGGTTAACACAATATTAATATTATTGTACGTAGAGGAATATGATTAGCAGCCTCATATTATGTACCTGTTTGGCAAGGATTAAATTTAAATTTTAATCTAAATTAAAGAAAAAAATCAATTTTAACCACATATTTCATGGACCTACAACTTTTTAACCACCAATTTCTTTAACTTTTATCAAGATCTAATTTTAATTCACACCAAATATGGGCTATAGTTCACAATTTATTATATGACAAAGTGACCATTCTTATTCAATTGGCAGTGGATATTGTTATTGATTGTCTTATTTACCATTGATTGAAGCTTCATTTCTATTTTTCTAATACTCACCCATTGACTTGGCACTTTTAAACTTATTCTTTTTGAACTAGAGCTTCTTATCAT
>CAIGRP010048165.1:0-25546 GCA_903798385.1 Fraxinus cuspidata
TCTGATCCATCTAAGCCATTGGATCATGGGTATCATGGGGTGAAGCAGGAAGAAAGAAAGCTGGGTGGTCAGAAATTTTTGATAGATTTAGACGCCTGGATGGATCTTCGAGCTGCAGGTAATTCTGACCGCCTGTCATACACAATCAGTTATACAGCTATATACAGGCCAGTTGAAACTCAACTTGATCAGCATTTATCAGACTTGGTTGAGACAGGAAAGAAAACTAGATTTCAGTCATGAGACTTCAAGGATTCTTCATTGAATTTGGAGAGTCGAAAGAATGTCAGTGGATATCTGAAACTTCAAGGATTATTCATTGAATTTGGAGAGTCGAAAGAATGTCATTTGCATATCCAACTGTTGTATGATTTCAACTCGAGTGCCACATTCTAATGCTTTAATGTGACAATACATCATCTTGCTCTATTTTTACAATAAAAAACCAAGCCTTGGTCCCATTAATGGAGTTGGCTTTGTTTTCGGCACTCTGTTTGTTTCTAGGATTCATGTCATAAGATTCAAAATGAGCTTCTTCTGCTAGGCACTGATTTTGATCGAAAAACAAGTGCTTAATGGTAAGTTAATCGTTTCAGTTTGTATCTTGAAATTTTATTCTGAGGATGTCTATTAAGCCTAAAGAAAATTAAAAGTACTTTTTTGAAAGTAAATAGAGACTTGCTTTTAGAAATGTAAGTTTTGAACAAAACTTTAGTTTACTTTTTTCTGGCAAACGTGAAAAAAAATGTTAAAAGTAAATTTAAAGCTTGGAAATATGTTTGGCTAGGCTTACAAGTTAGTATTAAGCACTTCTCCTCTTTTAGGATAAACGTGCTCATAGTTTTAAGTTCTCAGTTTTACTTTTTTTGGTCTACTCTGGATTGAGCACAAACTAACTTCGTACGTTCTTCAATGATCTCGACTGGACTTGCAGCATCATTAAAGAGGTCATGGATGGAACCACACATAACCTACTAGAGTCTGGCTGAACTTATTGCATCTAGAATCCTGAGCAAGTACCCCTTGATATCGGCTGTCAGCGTGCAGGGTCCAGTCGACTATTTGGGAGTCGAGATTGTTAGGTGTAGAAGCATGGACATATAACCAGGAATCCTTCGTGCTGGGACTGGGTACTCTAGGCAGTGTCTCTCTTCTGTATTTGGATATGTACAGATTCCAATGTCGCTCAATCATATCGTTTGATTATTCTTGATAATGAATCTACTGCTGCTTGCATTTATAATCTTCGTATTTGCCAGAGGCTCCTATAATCTTATACTTAAACGTTATTGGATTTAATTAAGATTCTTCTTGGATGAAAATTTGATAATAATCACAAGATTACAACCATGTGTAAATGGAGTAACAGGAACTGATATAACACAATTACACACACCTATGAGCAATGGCTTGAGGATGAGAAGACACAGTTCAAGATAAAACTGATGCAACCACAGAATATATAAATTGGTCACCACCCTAAAGAGAGGAACAAAAAATTATGAAGATCGTGCCCCACGAATCACGAAAATATTGTGATGATGAGTGGGAAAAAAAAAAAAAGACGAAAGAAAAACCGGATGTGGTAGATAAGATGGTATGATGTTAAAATGGTTTCAATCGATATAAATCATAAACATTTACAGCATAACAGTTTTTAGAATTCATGTTAGAATTTTTCTTCTTCTTTGAAGATCCGACTTTTTCTGCAGTATAATCTTAGCTAGATTCTGTTTTCCCTCTCTATTTAGCCCATAAATAACTGTTCTAAAATTTACTGTACTGGGAACAATCCCATTATCCAGCATTTCAGAAATCAGTTTCAAAGCTTCTTCAGACTTACCTATTCTACAGAGACAAGTAATGAACATTGTATACGTCTTGAAATCAGGCCATGGTCCATTCTGCTTTATTTCATGGAAAACATTCCAAGCAGCAGTAATCTTTGCCATTCTCACATATCCACAGATCAATGCTGAATACGTAACAATTGTAGGTTGACAACCGGCCTCTTTCATTTCCTCAAAAGTTTCGAGAGCTTTATTTATCTGTTTTTCCTTAAGGAAGTGGACAAGTAAAGCTGTATATACATGAACAGTAGGACGAATCCCGACCTGTTTCATGGATTCCACCTTTTCCAGTGCTTCTTCTAACCTTCCTCTTCTTAGCAGTCCGTGAACTAAGCTTCCATAGGTGTACTGATCCAGTGTATTTCTTTCAGCCCCGACTTCATTTGTCAAAGATAAAGCCTCCTCCATCTTCCCTGCACGACAGAGGGCCCTAATGTACAATGAATACGTTAGAGGAACTGTAAAACAACCAAATTCACGTAAAGAGTCTATACAGGATCTGGCATCTGACAGTTTATTAACTTCACATAAACAGCCAAGATAAGTTTCCAACAATTCTTTATCAGGAATGCATCCGACTTGAATCATTTCTTGATATATTTGGATTGCTTCGTCAACTTTTCTGCCTTTTCTCCCACAAAGAGAGATGATCAAATACTTATACGAGCTTTTGGTTGGTTTACAGCCACTAGACTTCATTTCTCTGAAGTTATTTAGAGCAATATCCGTCAAGCCTGTTCGACCATACAGCATTATCATGATTGTCCATGTATCAGATGTTATTTCGCAACCTTTTCTCCTCATCTCATAAAAGAGATTTTTCATCTGTTTAAAGTTCTTCCCCTGACCTGCAACTTTCATGGCCATGTTGTATGATTTTGTATTTTGATTATAACCAGGTTGCATCCCAACCCATGTGAAAAATCTTGTAGCGTTAGCATTGTACAAACTGCAATTATGCAAAATTTCCACCACAAGGTCCGCTGTAAATTTCACAGAACATTGCTCCAGTTTTTCTTTTATAAAGCACCAATCCTTTGAGGACGATAGAATTTGACAAACTTCACGTACATAATGTTTAGAATGTTCACTGTAAGATTTTAACGCTGACTCTGGTAAGTAGTAATCCAGCCGAAGGTGCTCTACTTCACGCTCAAATTCCACACTGCATTCTGGTTGACTACATAATTCAACGTTTGGGGTCTCAATTTCTGTAGGACAACATTTACGAGCTCTCTGCATCCGTTTTATCTCTTCTAACTTCCCCAACTCTCCTTTCTTCTCCATATGAGACAAAAGCTGTCTGAATACGTCGTCTCCAATGATTATTTCAGAAGCCTGCATTTCATTCAAAACATTGATGATTTCATCTGTTGCAGAAACTTTACATAGCTCCTTTATGTATACGGCATATGATTTGGGAGTTGGCTTGATTCCTTTCTCCTTCATGCTCTTGAACACCTTCCATGCGTCAGAAATGCAATTTTGTCTAACATAGCCTGCAGCCACAGCAGTTAGTGCCACACTGTCCAATTCAATTCCTGTCTCAATCATCTCTTCATAAAGCTCTAAGGCCTTTTCAAACTCGTTCTTCTGGAAGAGATGCTGCATCAAATTCGTGTAGGTAGAAACTGTTACATGTCCAGAGTGCTTTATTTCATGGAAAAGATTAAATGCTTTCAAAACATCATTTCTTCTCAAATACGTGTTTATAAGGATCCCATAAACATTTCCGTCAAAAATATTCCTTCTCTTCATTATTTCAACTATCTCCATTGCATCCTCAATCCTATCTGCTCTACAGAGTCCTTTGACCAATGTTCCAAAACTTTCAGAGTCAAGGTCAATGTTCTTATTCTTCAAGTCGCGAATCAATTCTAAGGCTTCTCTAATTCTCCCTGCAATGCAGAAACTCTTTAGCATGAGACCATAAGCATGACGTTCGGGAATCGCTGAAACTCTTATCATGTCATCGCCAACAACACGAACTGCAGCAGCATCTTCAGACAACGCCAAACAATTCAATAACTGTTTATACAAAGACAAATCTAACTCCACCTCTTTATGTACCATCTCCTTGTAGAACTCCAATGCAATGTTGGCTTTTCCGGCAGTACAAAGTGCCCGCAACATAATTCTGTGAGTCATCCCATCAGGTTCAACGTTGTTTTTTTTCATCTTCTCAAAGACCAACAAAGCTTTGCCAATCAACTTTGCTTTCCCATAATGAGACACGAGAATAGTCCATGTCTTGACATTTTTCTCACAAGAATTCGTTTCCATTTCCTCTAACAACTCCTCGACCAACGCTAACTCCTTGGCTTCCCCAGCTAAGTAAATCATTGTATTATAAGTCCCTATCGTGTGTCGAAACCCTGCTTCCAGTTTCAACCAATTGAAAAACCTTAAAGCCAAATGAGGAACCTTGAAGCACCTCTTCAAAACCTTGTCAACTATCTCTTCAGTATATCTAAAATCCGCATTTTTTAACTTTTCCTCCATTGAGACCACACCGTTTTTACCTCTTACAATTCCTGTAATTTGATGAACAACAGGACTAACATCAATCAATTCATTTCCACTCAAGATTTCCATTTGGGCATCCTCTAAATTCGACAAGCTATCAACATTCTTTTTTCCCATTTTCTTATCGGCATTTTCACAAACACCTTGCAAACTATTTGACGCCTTTACATCTGTTTCAGTCTTTCCCGACTGGATTACTTTGAACATTGAAAACCCAGATGAGCTTTCGTTTCCATCCGTCGTAAGATTTTCAGTTCCTAAAATACCGAGGATTTCATTGAAGAGCGGGCCAAAGTTCATGTTTTCTCTGTGGTTTTTCAAGCGGGTATGCGATATATCAATATTTTTCTTATTTTTAAGCCTGCGCGAAGATTTATTGGAGAGAATTGAAAAGTAAAATTCTTGAACAACATGGCTCCGATCGCTATTCAGCAAATTATTGCAAGAAGCTGAACGTAAGAATCTATGTTTAAATAAGTTCCTCATTTTGCTGGAAAAAGAATAAAAAAAAATTCAAGGGAACTTCATGGTTGGAAATTTTATTTGGGTAATTACTTCATCAGATTATGATATTTTGCGCACTGGATTTTCTAGCCCAAGTGTATCTTGTGTTTACCACGAATAAGTGCTCATGCAATTTGGGATCCTCTAGCTCCTCTCACTACTTGGGAACATACAGTTTCACGTTCTATTTCACTCCCCACGGGGTTCTTTTGACAATTCCCTCTCGGTACTACGTCACCCAAGGGTATTTAGCCTTGGGCGAACACGTGCTACAATGGTCGGGACAAAATGTCGTGATCCCGCGAGTGTGAGCTAGATCTATTTTTCACAAAAGACTCGTCTTTACTGACCTCACTTCACCTTACTTGTTATTTGAACAAGTAAAAGTTCAAATATTTTTAATTAATACATTACAATAAATTTACAATTAATATTCTTGATTCAATAAAAACTTAAAATGAAAAAGAAAATATAATATAATATAATAGTATATTCATCCCTTCTTTACACTTGGTCGTTTACCAAGTGAAATTGTAGTGAGATAAATTTCGGTGTTCTCCTTGACGAGGATGATGTTTCGACTGTACCAATTAGTGTATGTTATCTGCAATATGAGGTCGGGGCTTCCTCCCCATTGTACCTCTTTACGTGAGAATTAGTATTCGGTTTAAGAGAGTATGAAGGGAATATAATTAAATTCATGCAGTACGGGTTCTAAGAAGAAATATATTTTCTCACATTGGGGATATTTATAGCCGCCTGATGAAACGCCCCCATTACGGTTAATTGTGCCACGTGTCCCATGCAAACCTTCCTACTCCCCCCACGTTCTAATGTGGCGACCCTCGCTCGTCAAGCGGTTAGTTGTGCTCATATCCGTTACCGGGTGGTTTTCGTCCAACTCATTGCCATTTGAATAGTTGAGTGAAGCATTGACCTCATGGCGGTAGGCAGCATATGTGAACGTAGAGGGCCTCGTGAGGGTCGACGACCTCATGGTGATAGACGGCATATATGGACGTAAAGGGCATCATGGGGGTCGACGGCCTCATGGTGGTAGGCGGCATGTGGTGTGGTGCTCTACATGAGGTGCATATCAACTAGCACTTAATTCAACATCCATTGTGGATAATTATTAACACCATCATATATCACCAAGGTACAACGTTGACTCCATCCATCTCACCCCCTCTCTCACTCAAGATATTTTTCATTACTTGATATTTCCGATATTCTTTGTTTCTTGATTTATGGATAAAGGATGGGGTCTCAACCTTGAAAATTCTGGGTTTCTTTTGCTAACAAGCTAGTTTTTGGATTTAATTTAAACCTAAGGTTGAATCAAAGCCCTGGAATTATGTTTCTGATAAATCCGAATGGCAGGGATGAGCAGGTGGCTACATCGCCATCCGATGATAAACGATGGCGTTAGGTGAAGTGGACTTTTTTGCAGATAAGCAGAGATCCAATGCAATAATGATACTTATGTTGTGAATAAGGAAGATGTTGAAGCTTCTAAAGAGGAATTAAATATGAACGTAAAAAATCAAAATAAAAATTAGATTTATAATTGTGTTGTAATAATATATTATTTTATGTGATAAATATATTAAAAACTAATTTTATTTAAAGTTATTTAAGTAAATAAAAAAGTTTAAAATTGTAGTGGTAATAACCCATTTTACCCAAGAAAAGCTTTATTTTCCAACGTTTGGATTGACACCTCAGCTCTGAGATTCAAATAACATAATCTCTACATTTTGAATTTCAAATCTCGTATAACGGCCAAATTATCGCCTCTTGCCCCACCTACCCCAAGGATTTTGCCACTTTCAATTTCACCGAACAGTAGCTTTTGTTCATAAAATCCAGCTATCCATTCCACAATTTTTCATCTCTGCTACGTGTGTTTGTGGGAGAAAATGGCAACTCTAACACCAGGAATCCTACTCAAACTTCTCCAATCCATGAATTCCCACACAAGAGTCACCGGTGACCACCGTTCGCCGCTCCTTCAGGTCATTGGGATCGTGCCGGGGCTTTCGGCCGCCGATTCTCTCTGGCCCCACCACGGGTTTTACGTGCAGCTCTCCGACTCAATTAACTCCACCTACGTTTCACTTTCAGACCGAGACACCGATCTAATTCTCACAAACCGGCTCCAGCTCGGCCAGTTTGTCCACCTAGACCGGTTTGTCTTCGATTCCCCTCCGGTTCCGGTAGCCGTCAATGTGCGTCCCATTGCCGGGCGCCATTCTTTTGTTGGAACCCCTGAACCCTTGATTGCCCGGATTTCACCTTCTAGAAATGGATTTGTTATTCAGCCTGTATCAGATTCCGATTTTTCTGGGGATCCCATTGCAGCCTATTTGTCGAGAACCGGGAAAAAAGAGGCGGATTCGGGTTCAGTAACAAGTGTTGCTGATGAAAAGGCGAGTAAGGCTAGCAGGCAAATGAATGCTCCGAAGGAGAATGTGAATGTGAATATGAACTGTGAAGATGAACAGGGTAGTAACAGAAGAATGGGTTCGGAAAAGGGGTCAAAGAGGTTTTCGTCCCCAGGGGCATTGAAGCAAAGATCCATGTCTGCTGGGAAGAAGGCACCAGGAGCGGAGAGAGATCCATCTCCAGCTGGGAAATCAGGGAAGAGGTCTGCTTCCCCCGTGCCTGCAAAGTGCATGGTGCCGAGTCTTGTTGCTGCAAAGGAGGAAAATAGAAGGACATCAAGGGAAGCGGCCATAATTGTGCCTTCTAGGTACAGGCAGCCGTCGCCCACTACAGGGAGGCGGCAGGCCAGTCCGGTGGTGGCGAGGCGGATGTCACTGTCCCCTGGCCGACGGTTGTCTGGTGGGATCAAAGTCACACCAGCAGTGGACTCTTCTGGAAAGAAGAAGATGGCTACTATTGCAGCTGGAATTTCTAAAGTTTCTGAGGCCCTTGTGGGGCCTGCAAAGCTGGGCAGGAAGAGCTGGGATGAAGGACCGGCTCCTGCTGGCGGAGGTTCTTCTGAGCAGAAAGAAAAGGCTGGAACTAAGAATAGACCGGATTTTCAGGCTATTTTGAGAACTCAGGTTAGATCCCTTTTCAGATTTCTCTGATTTGCTGCTGATTTCTTTATGTCAATTGATAAATGGGATCATAATTCTGGTCTGTTCATAAATCCATGTTTGATTTCTTGAATTTATTTTTTGCGAGGATGATCATTGTGATTAATGAATTAAAAACGTTTACCCTGGGTTAGTTGATGCATATGTTAATCAGCAATAGTCTTCCTTGACGTACATTTGGATCGTGATTTTGCAGGCCGCTATTTCTAGGCGATTAAGTGATGTAAATGAGCAACAATCTGATCACAGTTATTTGGACGAAAAACAAAAATCTAACGTGGCTGAGAATCCTCCTCTGCTTGAGAAGCTAAATGAAGCATCTCCTGTAATCACTATTCATGAAAAGAAATGGACTGATGGAAGCATTCCATTGGATGCACTCTCTTCAGATCTTGCATTGCTTGGGAAGGTATATTTCATTTTCAAATTAACTGCCAGTATAACAATGAGAAGTTGTTGTGTTTTCCACTTTAATTCGCTTGTGTCCTCCAATGTTGGTGTTGAACGAGCTTATCTAAAAACATTGAGTTGTTAGAAGGGGAACATGTTTATGTATCTAAATTTAGTTTTCAAGAACCACCCTCACGGACAATCCGGATTTATATTACATCAATAGCAAGATATGTTCACAATTTGGTAAACAGACAAGGGTAAAACTCATTGTCGCTTGTGCTTCGATATTTTGTTGAAGAAACTCATCTAAGTTTAAATTGTTTGAGATGAAACACATTTAGTTAAATCAATCTTCAACAATGGAATATGATTAATTATATTTTCATGGTACAGGAGGCTATGCAAAGGAGATTAGTTGCTTCCACAGCTGCAGCCGAAGCTTTAGAAGAGGCCATTGCAACGGAGTCTATTGTGAGGAGCCTGAGGTGATTATTCATTTCTCTCTCTCTCTCTCTCTCTCTCTCTCTGATCACAATATCCTTTTTGGAACAAATGTTTGAATATATGTTATTTAAATTAATACGCTCCGGCTTCCGATGCTACCATATGCAACTCCATTGACAGATTAACTAACTTGTTTAATATCGTTAGCACACAATTTTTTTCTTCTTGTGTTGATTCCAAGTGGCTATTAAGAAGTGTTTGGTTAAGGAGTGAAATAAATATCTTCTTATATATTTGGGAGCAAGTACTTCAGATTTTAAGGTATGTGAATTTGTCGTTTCTAACCTTTTCTTCTTATTCAATGACAAGATGAGGAATTAAGGTAAATGAATAAATGAATTAATTAGAATCATATAGTTCAATTAGTCATATTACACTTTGATTTTATTCAGTGATGACACTAGGAATTTGTCATATATTACACTTTGAATTGCGTTTCTGTATTGACCATTTGATTTGATTTTTTTCAATTTGTCATATTCCATTTCTTGTGCCTTCTTCCAATGCAATTGCTGGAGAGCAAACAAATATAAGCCATAAAATAAATTGCAGTTCCCATTCTAAAATACATTTAAGTAGATCTTGAACCTGTAAAGAGCATCATTGCTACAATTCTTGCTGCTCTCTTGGTGTAATTAGTATTGTAATCGATATATGCTCTGCTTTGTTATTTGTTTCGATTATTATGTTTTGCATACTGGGATTGCATTTTGTGTTACATTTAGAATATGAAAAATTTATGCAAGAATTTCTTCATGGTTGCTCTTCTGTTCGATGAAAATGAGATAAAAAATTACTTGATTAAGAAGAATCTCCTGTACCTTTGATTGACCAAAAAGAGGATATTGAAATAGAACAATACAATTTAACTCTGAACCCTATCTGATTAAGTTGTTATTTGCTGTATTGCTTCATTGATTTTCTCTTTCTGCAGTTATCTTTAATGATTCATTGAAACATTAACCTTTTTTTACTTATTTACTCTTCGCAGCATGTTTTCAGAACTCTGTATGAGGTCAAAGCCAGAAAATCCTCTACCTACTATTGATCGATTTATGACAATTTATGAAGATGTTGTGAAATCTACAGCGGTGGTTGAATCAGTTGCTATAAATCGTAATTTGATAACTCGTCAGAATATCCCAATCGAGCAATCAAAATCGTCTTCCCTTTGGGTAGAAGCAGCTCTGGCTACCAATCTTGAAGTTGTCACCCTCCTGACTAGCCCAAACTTTGAGACTTCAATGAAATTGGAAGAATCTGCACAGAAAAAATCTGCCACTGCACCTGTCAAGAATAATGCCAAGGTGGTTTCATCATCTTTCATTGGAACATGGACTCGGGGCAATGGAATGAATGAGACCATAGAACTTGCCAAGAATTTGCAGTCGGAGATGCAAATGTGGTTTTTAAGGTTTGTCGAGGAGTCCTTAGATGCTGGTTTTCAGGTCTTTGGAAAGAACAATCCGAAGAATCTCTATGGTGGTCCAATAGCAGCAATTGTACCTCAGTTGAAGCGAGTCAATGATTGGTTGGATCGTGAAGTGTCTAAAAAGGACGAGCTGATGATGGGAAAGATCGAGCCTCTGAAGCGAAAGATCTATGATTTTCTTATGCAACATGTCGAGCAACAATAAAAAACGCAATGCAAGGTGCCTCGCCTTAATTTGTGATTTTACTTGTTTTCGGTACAACTTTTCCTTGTTCAAGTGTTTCATCTATCTTTTGAGACATTGATATGTTAGGGAGTTTTGTCTTTTATTAATTAGTACCACTAATTTTGCATATATATTATGTATGAATGTATGATGTGCTGTGTGCAACAGGGAAACAATATATTTTGCAAAAAATATCGCCGGCCGGTGACTGCCGATCAATCCGCCTTTATAATATATTAACATTTGATTAACATGAATTGAGAAAGATTCAAAGAATTATCCACCCAAGTGGGTTGCCACTCCGGCAGTTATGCACGTCACCTTTTTTATTTCTTTAATTTCAATATACATAATGAAATATTGATCTATAATCCATGGTTAAATGTGTGTAAAGATTTGTATCTACGCTTGTTAAAGATTGTAAAAGAAGAATTTACCAATGAAAAAAATTCCGCAAGTTATTTTTCTTATAAATTTAGTATAGTTTTAGTGACGGTCACTAGACTTGGTCTAAACTCATAAAATTTTATTCGAATTAGCATACAAAAAGTAGATAATTAAACGTGTTATATCTTTAAAAAGTTTCAACTTTTTAGATGGAATAATTTATATTGTATTGAAGAATATCAACATTTTAAGTTTAAGTTGCACGGTAAATCAAGCACACGATATGTATAAGCGCGTCTAAAATAAAATTTAAATGCATATTCTTAAGCTACTAATTCTTTTATGTTTAAATAGGTTACTAATCGGAATTGCTTAACTAGTATTGTGCATCAAATTTACCGGGACAAAATTTAAAAATAAATAAATTACTTGTTTGTAAACTGTAAAATAAGGAATACTTAACAAAGTACTTTTTTACTAGAATTAAAAGTAACTTTTTTATTTTTATTTTTTTATTTAGAGACGGTATGAATGCGTTATTTCAAGAACGGAGGGAGAGAAGAATTCAAAACCTTAATCCATTGTCACACATAAGAATCATATAAATGTATAATTTATTGAGAGTGAGAATTGGTAAACGAAGGTTTTTATTCACACGATAAGCTCTTCCAATTACCCATGGACACTTTCTTCCCATATTCATAGCAGTTAATTCATTCTATTCGTTGTATGACTTTTTCATAAATTACCTTTTGGTTTTTTATGGGTTCTCATTTTGAAGTTAATAGTAGTTTTTTTGCAGTGTTATAATTTGATACGGAATTGGAATTTTGGATTGATTGATTGTATAGCAGTTTGAGCAATAAGAGGATTTTTTCTCCCTTTATTTTCTAAATCCTTTTCCAATTGGATTTAGTTTCTTTACAAGTTCTTGTATATTTGTTGATTTGCAGTAGTGTTTTGTCCAGTTTCTCACTTAGTTCTGATTTTGTCTGGAATTAGAATTCTTTTAAAACCAATTATTTGACACATTAAATTGGGTGGGGAAGTGTTAAACGAGGTTTATGGTGTTTGAGTTTAATTTTCAGCAGTTCTTTAAAAGGAGAAAAGAGCAGCAATAGATGGGAAATAATTGTGTTAGTGCAAGGATTTCTGAGGATGGGTTTTTCTATACGATTTCTCATTCATTATGGTGGTCTACATCACCGGATATGATTACTTATGATAACAAAGAAATAAGTCGAGAAGGATCTTATTTTGCAAAAGAGCGAGAAGTTCAGAATAAGCCCCCGGAATTGGTGAAGATAGACAAGGATGAGACAGTGAAATCTGAGATGGTGATCATAGTTAAGGAAGAGGGAAAACGAACTGAGGCTAGAAGATGGGAAGAAGTGATCAAGATCACGAACAAGGACGGAAGTAATGTTCAAACCACTTTACCAGAACACTTGGTCATGATCATGAACGAGAAGGCAAAACCGGTTCTGCCTCCAAAACCCAAGCAACCTCACAATGTAAAGAGGCTGGCGAGTGCTGGTCTTCAGGTGGATTCTGTGCTAAGAACGAAAACAGGGCATTTGAAAGAGTATTATAATTTGGGGCACAAACTTGGACACGGGCAGCATGGAACGACTTTTCTTTGTGTGGAGAAAGAAACACAAAAAGAGTATGCATGTAAATCCATTGCAAAGAGGAAATTGTTAACCATGGAAAATGTTGAGGATGTGAGGAGAGAAATTGAGATCATGTATCATTTATCCGGGCACCCTAATATCATTTCGATTAAAGGCGCTTATGAAGATTCTGTGGCTGTTCATGTTGTCATGGAATTGTGTACTGGAGGCGAGTTGTTTGATAGAATTGTTAAGCATGGGCATTATTCGGAGAAAAAAGCAGCCGAGCTTACTAGGACAATAGTTGGTGTAATAGAATCATGCCATTCTTTGGGAGTCATGCACGGGGACCTCAAACCCGAGAATTTTCTCTTTGTTAACGAGGATGAGGATTCGCCCTTAAAGACTATAGATTTTGGATTATCAGTGTTCTTCAAACCAGGTATATCCAAAAATATTATCTTTCTTGATTCATTTGATTGATTTATAATCTTCTAACACATATTCATCAGAAATCATATGATTGGATTCAACATAGTTTACAAGTCAGGAATAGTTTACAGGTCAGGAAATTATCTGTCGTAAACCTAGTTATGTAAAAATTGGAAACGAGAATAATTAGTTTCAATTAATGATGGAGTTTTTAAACTCTATGAATATTTTCTCTATGAACTTCAGGAATTAGTGTTAATTTTCACGTATGAACTACAGGGCAAATTTTCACTGATGTGGTTGGGAGCCCTTATTATGTCGCTCCTGAAGTGCTTCGCAGACGTTATGGACCAGAGGCAGACCTATGGAGCGCGGGTGTGATTATTTATACCGTTCTTAGTGGTGTGCCACCATTTTGGGGTGGTAAGATATAGCAATTTTTTTTGCTCAAATTTGATGTCATCTGAATTTTTATACCGAAAGTTCACATGCTTCTGTTTGATTTCCCACAGAAAGTGAGCAAGAAATATTTGAAGATGTTCTGTTTGGTGATCTCGACTTCTCATCAGATCCTTGGCCCAAAATATCTCAAAGTGCTAAAGATTTGGTGAAGAAAATGCTTGTAAGAGATCCAAGAAAGAGGCTAACTGCTCATGAAATTCTTTGTAAGTTTTATTATTATTTTTAGCTTTATGGTTAATATATGCGTAAAATTCAACACAATAAATTTTAAAGAGAAACTGTTCTAAGCACGAGATGAAAATGAATTAATGATTACCCTTTATGTTTTTGCTTAAAATACTTGGAACCCTTGATTATATAAATAGATTACAGTACATGGTTAAGTATTATTTCGCTAATTTTGAAATTTATGATTCATTGTCATTTTCATTGTTGGATTGCGAGTTATGTTTTATTATTTTGGGGCATAAAGGAGTTACTATATACCGTCAGATGTCATTTCTCAAGTCAATTCTACATTTATTGTTATCCAACCGAACTACTGTTAAGATAAAATTTGAAAAACACTAGAATTGTTAGTTTCTAAGTGCAGAATTTCTTTTTACATAACTAGTTCTTCTATCCAGTTTAAAACTATTTTTCCTGCAGGCCACCCTTGGGTGCAGGTCGATAGAGTAGCTCCCAACAAACCTCTTGACTCTGCAGTTTTAAGCCGCTTGAAACAGTTTTCGGCCTTGGACAAGCTCAAGAAAATTGCTCTTAGGGTATGTTCTTCACATCTTAACCTTCAAAAAGGGAGAGAAAATGGATCATTTTTTTAGTAAGAGCAATTAAGAATTTACGGAAAGTAATTACTCAAGTGAACTAATTTTTCAGTTTATTAATGATGCATGCGCAACGATAAATTTAGGATAGGAGAACAATCTATATTTTCTATGTTCTTTTAGTGCGTGATGCTAGAAAACATGGATTAACTTCTTGTTATTATCGTGTTCATCCTGTCAAACATGCACTTAGTTTCTGTGGCTACATTGTATGAATCAATTTTTTCTCCTCTAGGTCATTGCAGAAAGTCTCTCCCAAGAAGAAATCGCAGGGTTAAAAGAAATGTTCAAGATGTTAGACACGGACAACATTGGTCAGATCACTTTCGAAGAACTCAAGGCTGGTCTAAAACGATTTGGAGCTAATGTTGATGAATCTGAGATATATGATTTGCTGAAGAACGTAAGTATTATTTCCAATCTCCTGCTTTTCCAAGTTTGCATAAAATATGTGATCAGACAATAGGATAAAATGGAGGTTTAAACGTCGGCAGTTTGCATTGCGTTTGGAATAACAAAAAACTACCACATTTGAAGAGATGTGGCAACTGTATGTTATACATCTCTTTAGTTCCAATAAATTTTCTTGACTATGCAGGCAGATGTTGACAACAGTGGTACTATTGACTATGGCGAGTTCATTGCTGCAACGTTGCATCTAGATAAAATTGAGAAGGAAGATCATCTATTTACAGCTTTTTCATACTTCGACAAAGACAGAAGTGGCTACATTACACGAGATGAACTGCAAAAGGCTTGTGAAGAATTCGGCATGGAGGATGTTCGCTTGGATGAAATTATCCAAGAAGCTGATCAAAACAATGTAAATGCTTCTACCGTCGCTCTAACTTTATAATCTTGATCTTCAAATGTTATCAGTATGTTTTAGCATATAAAATAATGGATCTCAAATGACACGGTACAAGTAGACATGTCGATCTTTCAAATTTTATAATAGAATAAGAAAATAAAAGCCCGAATGGTCAAATTTGTCAATTCCCCCAATCCTATCTAGTCTAACGTAGTATAACAGTGTTTTGTCCTATTAATGTAGACGTTCCACAACTAAAGGTTTCTTACTATTTACTTATTTTAATTAGTATTTGGGTGTTCATCCACCATTAGTAAGTGCTTATTTTTTTATTTTTCAGGATGGCAGGATAGATTACATTGAATTTGTGGCCATGATGCATAAAGGGAATACAGATTTGGGTAAGAAAAATCTACGGAATAATATTGATATTGGATTTAGGGAGGCAATGCAAGTCTGTTGACTTGAAATTAAAAAAAAAAAATAATAATAATAAATAAATAAATATATTCTGTAGATTTTTCTCCCAAATCTGTATTCCCTTTATGCCAATTTGGAAGTAAGCTAAATGCTAACCTCGAACCTATGGTGGCACATGGAAGAATTTGGGGTTCCAAATTTCCTTTCATGGCTTATGTATTAACTTATGAGTGAAGTTTAGCCTTTTTCCATTTACCAAACAAAGAATAAAGTCAATGGAACTCTCAATTCGTATCACAAATAATAATTCCATGTGAGCCAGCTCACTTTACTTTTGTGATGTGATTAATCATTAAATTATTAGAGCATGTAAAAACAAGATAAAATATTAAATAAGTATTGTCCCCAAACTGCACCAACCCAAACAGCCCCTTAAATACATGCGCTTATATTTGACTTAAATACTTCACTTATATAATCTACCACTTTCTTGTCTAATAAAGTTTAATCTATTGTCAATTGGGCTGGTTGGATTGAGCTTTATCTCTACTTACCATGAATTTTATTTTCAAAATTTGCAGCCATACATTTGATTCAAAAACTAATGTAAGATTTGAATGGCGGCTGAACCGGTCAAGGTAATTTTATTTTACTATTTATGAAGAGACTTTTAACATGCCATGGTCCAATGGATCATACTTTTCTTGAAGCCTATCTTCCTCAAACTTAATTTAGGCTTGTTGATGATGCATAAAAATGAGGTCCAATTAAATGGTTCAAAGATGGGAGTCCAAATAGGAAATTCGAAGGATGGGCCCAAAAGAGACCATGAAGAGTCCTAAAACAGTACCCGGGATAGAATTATTAACGGGGGCCCAACATCGCCCAAGTCGATAAGTCGCTCAGAATCGGGGTGAGCATTTTCGCCAAAGCATGCAGAACGCCCAAGATCCAAGCAAGCATAGTACTTTTATTTAAAACGACGTTTATGAAAGCAGTTCATTCCACAATCCAAAAGCTACAGTCAGGAGCGATTAAGTGTCAAGAAATATAGCAGCAGTTAAGAACGGTTTTAGCATATCATCCATCGTGGAAGAAGTTGGTGGTTACAAAACGATAAGCATCCATTAGTGACAAGTCATCTATCATGGAGAAAGTGGGAGGTTACTGGGCGATAATCAGTTTTCCAGCAGTTTCTCAAACAACGTTACAAGGGAAAACCGTCAAAAAAGTATAAAAACATCTATCATAGAGAAAGTGAGAGGTTACTGGGCGATAAGTAGTTTTCCAGCAGTTTCTCGAACAACAATACAAGGCAAAACCGTCAAAGAAGTATAAAAGGGAAAAGAAGAAGTAGAAGAAGTGATCGAATCTAAAACTCTCAAACAGAGAACTATGTAATTTTCATTTATTATCTTTTTATCGCCAATTACTTTCTAAGGTCAGTGTGCTTGTGCCCCTTGGAGGCATTTCGCTTCTTGTAGACCATGATCTTTGCAAATAAAACACTCATCGTTGGGAGTTTGTCTCGAGAGGTTATTGTTCCTTACACAATCGTCTGAACCTTTTTTCTAATTGTTAGTGAGGCTCAACTCTACGCGCGAAACACTTGCATTTTCAATAACATTGTTTCAACTTATAAGTGGGTAAAACTTGTAAATGAACTTTGGACAATGCTATATCAGTAGTGATAGCAACAGGGCGGGTTTGCCTTAGACAGGACGGGGCGGGGCATGTTTCCCGCCCCATTTTTTTCTTCAGTTAATTAATTTTTTTTATAGTTTACTAATTTTTTTTATTCTTCACGGGGCGGGTTCGGGACCCCCGTGTCCCGACTACATGTACATAATTTTTTTTACTTAATCTTTTACTTACACTCACAATAGGGTGTGGGGACACACATTTTTGGAAGTTTTTTTATTCATGCGGGCCCTGCGCACATGTGAGAGGGTGTAACATTTTCGATAAGAACAGTTCGATACAAGTAGTTTTACTCATGAACTTTTGTTACTTGCTTCATGCTTGAACAATAAAAATGTTACCTTTTTTGTATTTACAATTTAAAAATTACATATTTTCGTAAAATTACTACTGCTAACTTAAGTTAATATGCTTAAACAATTAAATACTCAAATGTCCTTATTAAATCGATTATTTATAAACTTAAAAACTAGATTAAATATTAAAATGTTAACCTTAAATTCTTTTAATAATTTGACAGCTACTCAACTACTAATCTAGATGACAACTTTATGTCAATAAATGATTGATTTATTTAAATGTAATGTACATGATTCATTTAATTAAACATGTTAAATGCGATCACCTAGATGTACATCACTTATGCTAAATAGTATTTTTCTACATGTTGCACCATATATATTAGTAATTGTTTAATACAATTTTTTTGAACACATTTTTCAAAGTTATTTTCACTTATAATTATCAATTTCAAATACAAGAAACACCCCATTGCAAGTTCCGATCTAAAAGTGATTCTACACTAATAGGGAAAGTTTGACAGAATTTTTACAGATTGGTCACTAGTCAATTTTTTATTAATTTTCATCAAAACATACAAAAATGCAGGGAATATACAGGGAATTATTCTTATACCAAAAACACAAGGCAACACATCAAAATAGGGGGGAAAAAAGAGAGAGAGACTCAAAACAGTATGGTATATTATTAGAGCATACACAATTTTAATACAAAAAATAAAATAAAAAATGGATTATGTAATTACATTACTATTTATAACAAAAAACAAGAAGAAAACTCTCTTGCATTCTTATTTTTCTTTTCTTTTTTTTTTTTTTCAGATTTTTCTGAGTAATAATTCAGTGACAGCTAGAAAAATGACCAATGGCCCCAAGCACACTGCATGTCACTTCCATTAACTTCCCTGCATTTATCAGAACAAACTCTGGGAGTCAGTCAACTAATACACAAACATCTAAAAAAAAACTCGAACGTATGACTAATAAAATTGCATTTTCTTATTTTTAGTACCTATAACAAGATAAGTTACGGTGGGACGATTCTATATATACATGTGATATAACTCTACATTCAAATCACAATAATAAGACTCAAGGCACGCTGAGGTTGTCCGATTTGAAAGGTTTGAGGTCGAATTTGTCATGATTTGAATGAACAGTTCTACCACAAATGCATATAGGACCAACCTACCAGAACTTTCCTCATGCCAAACATAACATTGGTTTCTTCACATGTTCGACATCAAAAAGCATATTATTGATGGGCGACAAATATGGTCTTTATCTAAAAGTTTTAGCTGTCACGGAAGTGACAAATATGTTATATTTTTGTCATGTCAAGGTAAGATAACTTGAACACAGAACATTTTGTGTCCAATAGTAATAGTATAGTATTAAACGACGTCGTCTAAAAGCTTGTAGAAATGTGAAATATCAAGCATTAATGAGGTGTCAAATTCTGATATCTGAATGTACGTGTGTTGTAAACCATAAGAATAAGTCAAAAGACAGGCTGGTTTCAGCATAGAAGTAAAGAATCATAGAACATAAAGAAAATTCACAGCTAAGGCTAGGCTGGAATTGTATGTATCTTCCATAACATGGATTCAACATGTTTGGTTAAGCTTAGAAAGTTGACTTAAAAGTAAATAATTAATTATGATTACATGAACAACTTTTATATCAGTAAAAAATGGAATGTAAGGTAAGAATACAATCAAAATAAGTAACTTAACATACAAAACTTCACTTAAAAAGTAACTTTTACTTACTTAGCCCCTGTTTGGTACACATTATTTTTTTCATTCTCATTTTTCTACTCAATTTCAACCACACGTTCTTCAATAAAATAATATTTTTCATCTCATTAATAACTTTTCTTTCTTTTTCAACCACACATTTTCCATCAATCTACTATTTCAGAATACATTCTTCCAAAATAATGTGGCTCAAACACACCTTTAGATACACTTAAAAATAAATTTTACTTAGATACCCATATGGAAATAGAAATTTACTTAAAAGCCACTATTACCTTTTCCTGATCTTAGGACCCATTTGACAAGACTTCCGTTGCCGAGTCACACAAAGTACTTCCAGTAAATTATCCAAACGTATACAAAATAGCTTCTTAATCTCGAAAACAACTTTTGACTTTCAAAAGCCATGCCAAACAAGTCTTTGTCAAGCATGCTTGCAGGTTGTACATTTTGAACATAGTCCATTATTATTTAAGCTTACCAACTCTAATCAGAAGGGTTCTTTTATGATTTTGGGATGCCATTCTTTTTCTTATGCTTCACCGACACAATTCCCTACCTAACATTCAATACTAAAATATTTGACAAAATAAATTCAAGAAAATTTATTTTAAATTAAATCCAAGAAAGTGAAATCTGATTATAACATGCTGCCTAATGAGCTTTCGCTTAATTGTCCATTATGTTACTTGACCCAGTTTTTGTGTCCACAAGATTAGTATAACCTTACATATCCATAGCTTGACCAATACGGTTAAGGGGAGAGGAAGCTAAAATCTCTTGATAATCGTCTCGAGTGTGTCTCTACGTAACTTTGGTCAGAAGGAAAAAAAAACTAAAATCTTGTGCATTGCTTAGTCGAGTCTTGTAAATTAAGAAATACCAAACTTGAAATAGGTTTACTAATCCATTATTTCGACCCACCATCAGCACTGCCAGAAAATTCAATCAACAAGATAACAAACTAAGTCGGGTTCTCAATAAATTCTCAATAAATTTACCATTATATGAAACTTTTGGCCCAACCCGATTTGGTTTATTGTTAAATCTATCAAATGATCCGAAACAAGTAGATTCTTACAGAGTTAACACAAAAACAATTTATTCACTTAAGAAACATAAAAAGATCCTTCAATGGAGTCGTTGAAAATTGGGGAAAATTAATAATGACTAAAAGAACATACCTCTTCTTGGTTTTCCGACAACCTTAGCAACGGTGGCGGCGGGTTTAGACGGCGCAGCGTTATTTTCCTCAACAGGAAATAAAACACCATCAATCCCTTGAACAGAAATTCTCCCATCTGTATAAATATCAGGATCGAACAAATAAGCAGAGCCTTCACCTTGTCCAAATTTCACCGATCCATCAGCCTCCTCCGCCACCACCTTGTGCGGCAGCCGGAGAGTATCGTATCGGACTTTCCCGAATCGCCTCACGGCGTTGTACATGCTTTCCTCCGTTTGGTACTCCGGTATCAAATGATAATACATTATTTGCTCCGGCGCCCCTGGTTCACTTAACTGATCTGTAGTCAGTTTCGCCATGGCCTCATCATTTGGAGCTAAAACTGTTAATACATAACCTTCAGAGACTAATCGTCCCATTTCGGTTGCTAAGGATGTGAGATTTACAAGAATGTCGGCCATTTCATTGTAGCCACCGTAATGTAGAAGAGTTTGGATGAAATCCTTCACCTGGCTCTCGCCATCGAAGTGGTGGTGGGGTCCACCTGGGCCCGGAGCTGGCGCCGGTGCCAGAGACGGACCGGGTGCCATGGCATCGAAAACGGGTAGAACAGGAGGCGCTCCGGCGGGAACCGGTGCTGGTTTCTTTAGTCTGTGTGTTCTTGGGTCAACTTCCGGTGCTCCCTCCGGAAGCACGGCAGAAATGGACCTCAAACTCCTGCGAGTATTGAAATCTTGTTGAACGGATTTCGGGATCAAAACTCTCTCAATGCCGTGGATAATTCCATCGGGTCGGGTTATGTCATCAGGTTTTATAATCTTCGCCATGCCTACAAGCTTTTCACCATTTTTTTCAACCACCTGAAGTGTTTCGCCATTGGAATCCCGGACCAAGCTGTTATGATGATTGGGTTTATCTACCTCCACAGGCCAGCGAGTCGACTCAATGCGAGTGGGAATCATATGAAAAAGCAAAAGATTTTGTAGCGATTTAAGATTCCCCGGCTCGAGTAAAAATCGCTTAAACTCGGGATCCAAATCCCTTTCCAAAGCCTCATTCTTGGGAGCAAAGATAGTAATATTATGTTTCGAAACTGCTTCTTCGAGGGTTTGCAGCAAAAGTGCTTTCTCCACGAGTTCTGATAACTCAGTGTAGTGAGAGTCCAGAAGAGCAACAAGAACCGAGTTGGAGTTTATCTGGACTGAGTTTGAGGACCCTGCAACCGAGTTCTTTGCTGATGGATTTTGATTTTCTTTCAATGCGGCACTTGTGATGACAAGAACAGTGAAGATTGTGTAGAAGATGAAGCTGGAGACGTCGTAGATGTGAATATCCATGGCCTTGAAGAACTTCACTTTCTCTCCCTAAAAACAATTTGATTTCTCTCTCTAGAATGGTTTTTTTGGGACTATGAGATTAATTTAGGAGGTGGGTTTGTGCTGTATTGTATTGTTCGGTGGAATCTTAAAGTAGAGGCAAAGGGCCAAAGGTTGGAATTAATGATTACTTACTAATTTGTCTAGACGTAACCAACTTGTCACGAGTAACTCTTCTTAGTCTGCACTTTTCTTCTTGATTATTAATTAACACCATAGGTTTAGAACCATTTTAATGATATAAAGATTATCGGAGTAATGTATACAAATTTCGAGGTCATCTTCATGAAATCATATCGTCGATTAAATGTGTGAATATGATATCATTTAATACACTTCACACAAATAATTTTCGTACTCTACATGTAATTTTACTCTTTAAAGGTTCATTAAAATAATACTTAAAATTTAAAAATAATTTATAAATTAGCCAAACGGAGTTCTTACGAAAAAATGTCAGTAGTCATTTTTACACAAGTAAGTCTTATCTGAGTGTCTGCTATTAAAAAGGTTAAATTGGGAATGCTTAGAGGTTAACAATGGATGGAAAGTGAGATGGGGAAATTGTAGGCGGGGCTTAAAAGTAAAATCACGTTATCATACTTTAAGGTTCGGACAAGCTAGCGCTATCTCCCGGTCTACTTGTGAAAGCCGGCTAAAGCCTTAAGCTGAGCCTGTTACAGGTTTAAGCCACGCGCTAGGTTCTCTATTTTTTTCTTTTGTACTTGTATTTGATTTTTGACGCGTGAGTGTTTTCTTGGATGCCACATTATTTGAGTTCTAGCGTGTGTTTGACACACATTATTTTGGAAGAATGTATTTTAAAATAATAGATTGATAGAAAATGTGTGGTTGAAAAAGAAGGAAAATTTATTGATGCGATGGAAAATATTATTTTATTAAGAATGTGTGGTTAAAAATAAGTAGAAGAATGAAAATGAAAATTTTAATGAGTACCAAACATGGGCCTAGTTTAGAACTTGTTTGTGATCTATTATAATGAGTTTTTGAAAATAATATATTTTAGAATAATGATTTTTTTTTGTGAAGAATTTGTGGTTACAAAAGAAGATTTTTTTCTAAAAATGTAATATTATTTTATTAGAGAATATGTGGTTAAAATGAAGAGAAAAATATATTAAATTATAATGAAGACCAAATATGGGCTTATTTTGGTGAAGAAAATTAAGGTTGGAAAACATTTCATCAAGAAAGTAGCTCCTCGATTTTTAAAAGTGAAGTTTTAGCTATTAAACTATTGAACGATGTAAGGTCGAATTTCTATCTAATAGAAAATGTTAATTTGACGTTTTAGAAGTCTTTTTTTTTTTTTTTTTGAAAAGACTACTCTAGTTTGGGGGAAAAAAGATAATGAAAATAACATGCTTCATTCATCTACCCTAATTTTCATTAAGATAGCCAGTGCATTTCTCGTGTTATATACCTTCTTGTGCAATGTAGCTTTGTTAGATGTCATAGTTAGCCCATGTTTGGTTACACATTCTTTTAAAATACATTTTTTCAAAACTCATTTTCAATCCCACATTTTTTCAATAAAATAATATTTTTCATCATATTAATATTTTTTTTATTACTTTTTAACCACAAATTTCACATCATATCACTATTTAAAATACATTATTTCCTTAATAATATTCATCTAACACACTCTTAATAGAACAAAATATCAAAACAACCAAACAGGGCAATACTACATAAAAATAAATAGAGTGGAAACAAATGAGCAGTGAGCTAAGCCGTAAGCTCCATAATGGAAGAAGAAAAAGCCGAGTGAAGCCGGATGGCAAACTGTAACTGTCTTAAGAGTGACCTCATCTCCAAGCTAAGCAAACAAAATCCCACATCCCTTTCACAGCGCGTGTAATGCGTGAAAGTAGATCTCGGGTCACACAATGTAATGAAGACATGTCTCCTAATGGAAGATCTTTTGTCATCCTCAAGAAACTTGTTTTTTTGGTACGTTTTAGTATCCTAAATTAAACTACATTTGCATCCATCGAAGAAAAACCAGTAACATTTGGGCATTGTAAGGTAACAAGGAATTAAGTTAAATCACCTCTTAACTTCTAATTTTGTGTGTTAATTGATATAATAAAAACTACGCGTAATGTGACTACGTATCAAACCGGTTTCTGCCTATTGTTACGTACCTGTTTTCACAAAAAGAAAGTCAGAATATTAATTTCAATTGATTAAAAAAAAATCCCCACATCATTTATTATTCACTAATCAAATAATACTATTCCGCGTACTAAGTATAATTAGTGAATATTTATGGCCAACAATCAATGTTAGCGAAAAAAAAAAAAAAAAATCTCTTCCACTATCTATATGTTTCTCGTGAAGATGTTAAAATTGCTGAAGAAATTATTTAAATAGCAACATCTTACCGAAAACTTCAAATCATCGTAATTTTAGTTAGGTGAATGTTATTAAACGATGCTACCACACTAAAAGCATCTAATTGAAACATTAATGTGGGGGGGGGGGGGGTGGGGGGGTTGTTTACTAATAGAATTAAGCCAAATGGGTCCCCTACACCCTCAGTGGGTAAGTAAAAAAAATTACCCATCCCCACTATGGATAAGTTATCGGTGGGTGTTATGCCTGAAGTATGGTTCTTACTGATAAGCACCAAAATAAATAAAAAATAAAGTAATTACCTCATAACATAACGTTGGCTGACGATAACTGTGGTTTGATAGTAATTAAATTGTAGCAAATGCAAATTGAGTAATATAGAGGAAATTTTTTCGAAAAATAGACGTCAGTTTGACATTTCAAAAAGTAAATAATAAAAGTAACTTTCCTTCCCTTTCCTTTCATCTCATTGATTCCTTCCATTCAAACCATCAAATCTACATAAAAGTATTACTAATACTTTCCACCATTCAAATCAGGCAATTGCTGAATTGTTTCTAATTATACCCTTTTTGAGAAATCAACGTCGCGGAGAAATATCATCACAAAAAGATTTCATCCCGTGACTAATTACAACATTTCAAAGACACAAAACGTAGAGGGTCAAACACGTTTTTGCTTTACAGAAATCCTAGGCCCCTATGGACTTACAAAACTAGTCATCTTCTTCAAGAAAGCTCAGGTACCACTTTGGACGCTCCTCCTTAATTTTATCAAGTAGGGTGTGCGCCCTTTCCATGTACAATTCATCTTTCATGATCTTGAACTCCTCCGTCCGCTTGAAAGAATTCAACGCCCTAGAAGTTTCAGCTTCCTTGGCAACTAGTAAACATTGGGCTTCTCCCCCTTGGCACCTAGTCCATTCAGCATTTGCAGCTCCGCCTTCGGCCTAATACTCGCCTGTCGGGCTCGACTGGCCCTCTGAAAAGCATTCACACTCTCTCTACAATGGAAATCGATCTCTATTTGAGCAGCGTCCAACTCCTCCCTCATCTTTGCCTTCTCCCTGAGAAGATCAACTATCTCTTCTCGAGCAATGTCGAGCTCTTCCATAGTCTTTCGGCTTGCTTTGTCATACATGAAATAATATAGAATGAGTACCCCTTCGGGGGTGGCTGAGTTGGTGGAACAGGTGAACGCGGAAATCGAAGGTCACGAGTTCGAATTCCCTACCAACACTTCATCGGTCGAGCCCGTCACACCAGGCTTGCTTAGTACTGTTTATCTCTCCTATGTGGTTTGCAGGCTACTGCACATGTAGCGAAATTTACCCAGTGCGCACCCACGAATA
>CAIGRP010048173.1:0-12713 GCA_903798385.1 Fraxinus cuspidata
CACGTTCAAATTCTCTCTCAATTTTTCTTACTAGAATATAACTCCATTCTAGTCGGACTTGTGCCAGGTCCTCCTTCAACAATTGATATTGTTCACCATTGTTTTCATGGATAATATTTTGGTGTATACAAAAGATAAGGAACAATATGAGGATCAACTAAGGATAGTATTGAAATACTGCGAAGGGAGGAATTATATGTCAAATTCAAGTAGTGTGAATTTTGGTTAGACTGTGTCAATTTTCTTGGACACGTAATTACAGCAAAAGGGATTGAAACGGATCCTACTAAAGTTGCAGTTGTAACCAAATGGCCTACACCATCGGGTGTAAGTGAAATTCGTAATTCTTGGGTATAACGGACTATTACACGAGATTCATAAAAGAATTTTCCAAAATAGCAAGTCCGATGATGCAACTAATCAGAAAAGGGGTGAAATTCCAATGGACGGAAAGGCGTGAGCACAACAATTGAAACAATGTTTAGTCACAGCTCTAGTATTAGCCATACCAGATGGTTTGATCAGCTTGCGAATTTATGGCACCGTAGTAGAATAATTACCAATGGCACGATGTGTGCCTAAGTGCGAAAAGATAGTGATGCATCCAAAGTATGGGATGTGTGTTGATGCAGAATATTAAGGTGATTGCGTATACATTATGACAATTGAAATTGTGCAAACAAAACTACCCATGCATGATTTAGAACTGGAAGATGTAGTTCATGCTCTAAAAACATGGCGTCACTACCTTTACGGGGAAAAATGCGAACGGACCACGAGTCTAAAATATTTCTTCACCTAGAAGGAGTTAAATTTGAGACAAAGAAGGTGGCTAGAATTGGTTAAGAATTACGAATGCACTATCTTTTACCATGTAGGTAGAGCTAATGTTGCCGTGGATGAACTTAGTAGGAAAAAGGTGGGTGTAACACACCGAAAATTTTTACGTGTAAAAAATAGAGCGACTAGATTTTATTATGTGATCTTTGATCATTAAGACAATAGAAACCAATTTGCATCTTAGTCTTATTAATCACAGTAAAGTCCGTAAGATTAATTGATCGCTTTGTCCTTTTATTTTATTTTGGTTGGGCAAAATTTATAAGTATTGTCGGAGAAGGTAGTATATAAATATTGGACTCATTGAGTAGTTCGTATTAAATGACGTATCACGAACTCTAGAAATAGTTATTTCGGATAAGTTAAGCTCAAGTTATTGAAGTTGAAAGATATTACCTTAATTGTAATTAATTAAGTTAATTATGATTTAAATTTTCTATTTCAACCACGTGTAGTAATTCTGTTTGATAAATTTTAATTGAAATCTTGTTTTGATCATGATACAGTTTAATAGTAATATTCAAAAGTAGAAATTCTTTCTGAAATACTTTGCAGTTCTTCTAGAGTTTTGTATTAGCTTAACATTGACAATAATTTTGACTTTTCTGTGAAGAAGTCGACACTTTTGTCTAATTGTTTCTTCGATAATTTTGGGATGCCGACATTCCTCTACTTTTGAATCCATGAATTAACAGCTTTTGGACAACAGTTTGTTTCATGGAACTGTGACCACCATTTAACTTTGAGTCTCCGAATAACCTTTTTGACATGATATTCAAATCCTAGTTTTTGAACCATTTCATAGTCCCAACAGAAAATCCATAACCTGAAATTGTAAGCAAATTGGAATAAAAGATTTTTTTGAAACTTTAAAAATATTTTTCCCTCTATTTTAAGTGTTCGAATCCTAGAAGAGTAAAACTGGGTAAAATATTCTCTTCAAGTCCAAAATATTTGAACCATTTTGTAAAATTTGCAAAAAAATTTTGATGAAAAAGAATAAACCGAGAATGGAAAACTGGTCTAAAGTAAAATACAATAAACAATGCTTCTTGATAGTCAAAATAATTGAAAAGAGATTCAAATGAATCATCTTTTGATATACGCATTTTCTTCTCTTTCCAAGGGTCATGTCCCTAATCTTCGAATAACAGTACCTTTTGAATTGGTATTTTTGAAAAATCAATGTAATTCTTCTTTTGTTGATTTTGAGTTTGAGTTATTATGGCTGATCCTGATTTGATAAGGATAGTTTCATAATATGCTCGAGACTTTTTGATATTTATGGGAAAATATTTAAATTTGAAGGAAAAATATTTTGAAGGCATTTTTCAAGGGATGAATACCGATAAATCCATGATGTTTTTATTTCGAAATTCGAAATATGAACATGTTTTGTAAAATATTGAAAAGAAGATGGATTATTAATATCTGTAAGTTTTCCAAATCCTATTTGAAGTGCTTTTTTAAAATTTGAAGGATGTTTAGGAATTTTCAGAACTTGAGAAGATGGATATTTTGAAATTAGGATAGTTTTTTGAGAAGTTGAAGGGCTTCATTCTTTGAATGAATTTTAAATGTAATCATCAATTGAACGAATTGGAATTTTAATTTTCTTTTTGTCTTTCTTCTTTGAGGAAGATTGATCCTTTGAAGGAATTTTGAATGCAAATCATCAACTGAACAAATTGGAATTGGAATTTTCTTGTTGTCTTTCTTCTTTGAGGAAGAAGACTTCATATTGTATTCCTTGAATATTTCACTCAATTTGTATGTCTCTCGATTTTTTTCTTTGTAAGAACTCTCTTGTGGGGAAATCTGCAAGAAAGTTGGAAGATCCTTGTATATATAGTATTTTGAAATTGAAACACGATAAAATTGCTTATCATTTGACAAAAATTTGTTTTGAAACAAGATTTTTGACATCCTTTTGCAAAATATTTTTTTATGTTTTACAGACTATTTTTAAAATAAACATTTTGTTTATTAAATCATCCTGAAATATTGAAATACATAAAACAATTGATAAAAAAAATTTGGATAGTAGAATAATTTTTTTGAGGACCAGTCCAACACCAGAATGAAATCGGACTAATTGTTCTCGACTTGACTCTTTTGAAATTTTTTTCAGTACTCCACCAAGACCAATGTCAGATGCATCAATCTCAACAATAATTGATGCAGTGGGGTCTAAGATTGACAGACATGGAATACTTTTGATAGCCTTTTTGACATTTTGGACATACTGTGTGCACGTGAGTCCATGGAATTGAATTCTTTTGTAATCTTTTGAAAAGAGGTACACATAGGATCCTTATTTCTTTGATAAAGTCACCTACATAATTGACACATCCTAAAAATCTTTGAAGAGTATTTTTATCTGGTATTTCATCAGGAAATTTGTCTGTAAAATCTAGACTCCTTTGAATTAGTGTAATGGTTCCTAGATGAATGTTCTGTCCTAAGAATATAATACTTGTTTGACATAAAACAACATTTTTAGCAGAAACTGCTAAACCATTATTTTTTTATTATATGAATGAATTTTTTTAAATGCTTGAAGTATTGTTCTAGACTTTCGAAAAAACAATTAGAATATCATCAATGTAAACAATAATAAAATTAAACTGCTAAACCATTATTCTTAGTTACATTAAAAAATATATTTAGATGCTTAAAATGTTGTTCTAAACTTTCAGACTAAATTAGAACATCATCAATGTAAACAATAATAAAATTTAAATAAGGATTAAAAATATCATTCATAATCTTTTGAAATTCAGAATGGACATTTTTTAGATCGAATGGCATTACGCTTCATTCGTATTGTCCAAAAGGAACATTGAATTCAGGTTTGTAAAAATCTTCTTCTTTAGTTTGAATCTGTGAGAAACCTGACTTCATATCAAATTTAGAAAAAATAATTGCTTTGTATAACTTATTTAAGTCTTTTTTTTTTTTTTTGAGGTAATGAATAACTAATCTATTGAAAAGCTTTGTTGAGAGGTTTATAATTGATAACTAAACAAGGGACTCATCGCTTAATTTCAGCAGAATTGTTGATATAAAATGATGAACAAGTCCATGATGATTTACTTGGACGGATGAGTTTCTTATCTTGTAAATCATTGATTTCCTTAATACAGTGATCAAGTAATTCTTTATTCATTTGAATATGACGAGATTTTGTTGGAATATTTTATTCATGAAAATCTTGAGTATATGGTAGGGACACCATATGCTTTTTCCTATTAAAAAAAGTGTTTGGAATAGTGGAGCATATTTCGTCCTCGATTTGCTTTTGAAAAAGAGATATTTTCTTTTGAAAAGAGGAATCTTTCATCTGTTCCTCGATTTTTTGCAATCTTATCTCTTCTTTTAAAAGATGTCCAGTGGATTTTCGAAATATTTTGTAGGGATTAATCCTTCCCTAATACAATTTTGATATGCAACAAAATCAATTAAAACTCTAGTATGAAATTTAAAATGTTTATTGATAATAATATCCATTTGACAATACCATTTTTGAAGTTGAGTTCAGATAATAACATTAACATTTTCTTCTTCAATTTGAGGAATTTTTTAGGAATGAGAAGTAACTTCTTCCTGTTCAGAAGAATCAGAATAATAAATGGTTTGATTCTCTTGTTTAATTTTTAAGAGAACTACTTCTCTTCTTACATCTTTCATTTGATTTTGAAGAAGTGAAATTTGAGATTTCATCTCGTTAACCTCTGATCTTAAATCAGAACGGGATGATTTAGAAAATTTTGAAGATTCGGATTTAAATCTACTCATAATATTTTTAATACTATGAGGATCATCAAATTCATAAGATTTTGAAGGAATAAGAGATTTTAATTTTTTTTTCTTAATTGACAATTCTTAATTTTCTCAACTATTTCTTGAATAAGTTCTTCTTCTTGAGTAAGAACATTTATAATTTTACAACCACAAATTTGATTAGTTTGATTTGAAGAGGACAAACTAGAATCAGTATCAACGTCAAAATCTTTTTGATATTGATAAACCATTTCTAATTCGAAATCAGAAGAGTTTTCTTCGTGTGAAGAATTGATAAGATTAAAGATATCAAGTTTAATATCCTCATATATCTGAAGATTATTAATCTTGCTTTTCAAAGGACATTTATCGGAATAATGCCCAATTTGCCATTTATAGCAAGTGACATTTGAATTCTTTGAAAATCTTTTCCTTGAAAATCGTGTTTTTAAATAGTTTTTGAATAAGAAGGTTAATGAAAATTCTTTTCCTTTTGAAAATATTTTCTTCTTTTGTAAGAAGGAAATTTTTCAGGTCATATATTCAAAGAACGATCCCATATATATATGTATATGTGTATATATATATACACACACACATATATATACCAAATATTTTTTTTCCGGCATTTATTGTAATTTTATTATTATATTGAATTTTTATTCAGGGACAAGAAACATGATTTATTTGGTTATGAACTACTATGTGTGTTACCCCTGTTTTTTACCCATTAAAATTTTCATTCTCATTTTTCTACTCATTTTCAACCACACATTCTTCAATAAAATAATATTTTTCATCACATCAATAACTTTTCCTTCTTTTTCAACCACAAATTTTCCATCACTCTCCTATTCCAGAATACATTCTTCCAAAATAATGTGGCATTCTATTCATTTTCAACCACACATTCTTCAATAAAATAATATTTTCCATCACATCAATAACTTTTCCTTCTTTTTCAACCACAAATTCTCCATCAATCTACTATTCCAGAATACATTCTTCCAAAATAATATGGATCAAACACACCATATGCTTTATGGCTATGACTTGAATAAAATGAAGCATGATTTCGTCACATGAGTATGGATTTTGGATGTTAGTACAGGAAGTAGGTAATTGGAGTTTACGTCACTATCATTGTTCATGGGAGATTGTGACAAATTTGATTGTAAGTTCATGTGCATAGAGATGAGAATTCTTCCTAAGTTACTGTTGACAGAATGATAAGGATTTGTGCTATCAAATAAATTCTCGTTGTAGTAAATTTTATGGTGAATCATATGATTATTTAATTACGTTATGTATAATGATGTTTAACATAATAAATAGACTTAATAGCACAAAACGTTACATTTGACACTTCTTGCGAAAAAGTCCTTACGTTTTTTTTTTTTTTTTTTTTTTTCCTTATTTCAACGTTTCATTGTGGAAAACATCCATTTTCACCCTTTTGACGTAAAATGACCAATATACCCTTCTATTTAAATAAAACAAAAGAAAAAGAGAAGAAAAATAAATAACAAATTNTTTTTGTCCTTATTTCAACGTTTCATTACGTAAAACATCCGTTTTCACCATTTTTAACTTAAAATGACTAATATACCCTTCTTTTTAGATAAAAGAAAAAATAAAGAACAAATTGCAATCTTAGTCCTTAACTTTTTAAAAAAGTACAAATGAGTCCTAATAAATTATTAGAATATTAAAAATAACCAAAAATATAAATAAAAATAAAAAATATTTCTCTCTCCTCTTCTTCTCCTCCTCCTCCCTCAGCCTCCTCCACCACCACCATCACAAGAAATCTCTCATCTTCTTCTCCTCTCCCTCCTTTAGCCTCTGCTAACCCAAACTCCCGTCAGAGGAACCTTAATTTAAGAATCGCCAATTATAGCCAACCTGAACCTTAATTAATTCAAAAAAAATCCAAAATTACCTCTTTTTAAAATTCTTTAATTAATATCCATGCCTTCTATTTTTCCCTTTCAAACCCTGACTCCATGACTACATTTCCCAACCCTCACACCACCGTTACCCACCACTATCAACGTGGTTGCCACCCTTGCTCGTGGCTCCACAATTCCACCACCACCACCTTCGTCATCAACACAGTGCATCGCAATCCATTTGTGCAAATTAAACATTACTGTCAAATCTGTACTCTTATGTTTTCCATCTTCACCCTTTGTTACTTTATTTTTGGTGCTCTTTCTATTGTATGTTTGACATAAATTATTTGTAGTCAAACTCCTTGAATTCTTGAATTTGGAGATGAATGACGAATTTATTGTTGATGATTGTAGATGAAGAGACAGATGGTTTATATACAGTATTGAAGAAATTGAAATTTAAACCTTTAAAAAATATAACTGTTGAATGTAATTATATATGTTGAATTTATCAAAAAAGAAACATATACATATATGCATTGGGTTGGATTGTTGAATAAATGGTTGAGTATTTTAAATTTGACTAGTATAGCCAAACACTAGCTAATATTAACATGTGATGTGTTGGTTAATAGAGGGAAGATTGTTGGTGGAATTGGGTGGGTGAATTTGAGGGAAGATTGTTGCGTGGCAGAGATTAAGGCTCATCCGATGGGAGCTTGGGTTAGCAGAGGCTGAGGGAAGGGGACAAGAAGAGGATGAGAGATTTCTTATGGTGGTGGTGGTGGCGGCGGCTGAGAGAGGGGGAGAAGAAGAAGACGAGAGAGAAATATTTTTTTATTTTTATTTTTGGTTATTTTTAATATTTTAATAATTTATTTGGACTCATTTGCACTTTTTAAAAAAATTTTAGAAGTAAGATTGCAATTTTTTCTTTTTTTCTTCTCTTTTTTTTTTATTTAAATAGAAGTGTATATTGGTCATTTTACGTTAAATATGGTGAAAATGATGTTTTCCACAATGAAACATTGAAATAAGGACGAAAATGCAAAAAAAATGAAACGTAGAGACCTTTTGCACAAAAAGTGTCAAACGTATGGACGTTTTGTGCTATTAAGCCTAATAGCTATTTTCAACATTTCAATCAAATAAAAATTTAATGGTAATTTATTACGTGTGTTCCCAAATCCTTAAATTGTAGATTGATTTTCAATTGATCTTTCTAAAAATATGTGATAAATTACACTATCGAAAAAGTCTTCGTGTCTATAAAAAAAAAATTAAAAATTAAAACTTTGTAGCTACTTGAGTAAACGGTCAGTACATAATTTTATACATAATTAAATGCCAAGTGGTTAAATTTTAAAGAAATTTTTGGTAGCAATTTGAATATTAATATTTGAGTTGTTACAGTATGGTATCAGCTAAGGTCTCTCTCTTTTGTAGACTCATCTGAAATTTAAAGTTTTAATGAAAAAAAATCTTGAATAGTACCATCACTGTTCATGAACCCACTGTTCACGTGAACAGTGGATGGAAAAATATAGATGATTTAAATTTTCAATGACATGATGATGGCGGGTACACACAAGAATATATATACACACATACACAGTACATAAGCATAGGAAGAAAGCATAGGTAGAAAATAAAGTTTGGAACATGATTTTTGGATTTCGTTTTTCAAAAAAATTGATTTGATCTAACGAGGTGCAAGTAGTTTTGTCCCGTTTAATTTTATTATTTCATGTTGATAAATATTATGCTAACGAAATGATTTGATATGTTATGATATGACAATCTGGTACAAAAGATATAATATATTATGAGCTCTTATCAGTTTATAAAAATATGATATGACGGTATGATTATTTTGATACATGAATTGATATTTTTATTCAGGATTGCACAATTATTCGTGTCATATTGAGTATTCACATATTTTCATTCGTTTACCCTACTACTCACATGTTAGAATGAGTCATTGATTGGTGGACGATATGGTACAATTTTTGTGCTTGGATTCAATGGACTTAATAAATCAAATCTGGTGTAACGTGACCAAAGATTTTATTTTCAGCATTTACTGTAATTTTATTATTACATCAACTTTTTATTTAGGGATAAGATACATGATTACTTTGTTATGAACTACGATATGTGTTATATTTATATGTGAGACCAATATTATGTTTAATGGTTATGAGGTAAATAAAATGATGCATGATTTTGTCACATGAGTGTGGATTTTTGAAGTTGGTATTATTTATTACAAAAAATTGTGCATTTTTTGTTACGATCCGATCTTGTCGCCCGACTGTTCTCTTACGTACTGTTCGGTTTGGGGGGGGGGGGGAATCTTCCCTCTAATCCCTCACTGATTTCTATCTCTTCCCCATAATTTAAACCCTTAACTTTTTTCTTAAAAATGACTTAAATTGAACCCTAGTACCAATTAGACAACTTTTTGTAACGACCCAGCCTCATACTTAGCCATTAACTTACGTACTATTCATTTTGGGAAATCCTAACCTATCTTAACCCTCACAAATTTCTATCATATCCCTAGATTTGAACCCTTGATCTTTCCCTTAAGATGGTACAATGATTCAACTTAAATAATTCTTAAGAGAAATGTAAAGTGTTCAAATCTCGGGGACGCGATAAAATCCGTTAGGGGTAAGATGTGTTCAATCTCTCTTAAAGCAAACAGTACCTAAGCCTCGTGCACAACCGTTAACTTACATATTGTCCGCTTTGAAAGATTTTAAGTACATCTTACCATTCACGAATTTTTATCGCGTCACCACAATTTGAACCCTAACATATCCCTTAAGTAAGACTTAAGTTGAATCTTGGTACCGATATTCATCTCAATTTTTTCTTAAGCGGAGGTCATGTGTTTGAATCATATGAAACACAACAGAAAGTCATAAGGGTTACGAGATAATATTCTCTCTTAAAGCGGACAATACATAAGAGAACGGGCATGAGACTCGAGTCGTTACAAAGGAACTTTTGACAGTTTTACCCATGACTCAAGAACGACGGTGAAGGAGTTTGGAATATTTAAATTAGATGTTGTCCCACTGGTTCAAGAGTTTGCAAGAATTGCAACTTTTAATTTTTGACCGACTATTAGGGGATCGAATCAATAAAGCCAAGGATAAGGAACCATTTTTTAGAAAGATTAGGGAAGATGTCAGTACAAGTAGGCGGAGGGGGTTTAAAATTGCTCATGATAATGCTTCGATGATTGAAGAAAGATTATGTGTACCTAAGGATGAAGATGTTAGGAAGGAAACATTAGAATAAGCCCATTCTCACCGTACACCGTGCATCTTGGTAGTATGAAAATGTATCAAGACCTTCGAAATACTTTCTGGTAGTGAAATATGAGTATTGGAATTTTTGCTAGTTACTTTAATTTGATAATATTTGGATGTCCAACAAATGCTTATGTTGATAATGGAAAACTAGAACCTAGATCTAGATAGTGTTTATTTCTTGCCTATAAATCCGATGTTAAGGGATATAAGCTATGGTGTCCAGAAACAAGTAAAGTCATAATCAGCAGAGATGTTATATTTGATGAAAGTGTAATGCTTCATGACTTACCTTCTAGAGATTCTTGTGATACAAATCAGTAGAATTAAACACATAGGTGGAGTTTGAGATTGGTTGAGGGTCTATATCAAAGTCTACATCTCAATCTAGAAAGGATAGAATTAATTTGTCACCACCACAACAGTATTCTATTGCTAAAGACGTGCCTAAAAGAGATATGAAACCTCCATAGAGATACGGTGCGGTTGATTTGGTTACCTATGCCTTAAATGTGATAGAAGGTATTCATTCGGTAAACAATCTTCTGCTTACTCAAAGGTAGTTAGTTGTGACGAATCTAATAAATGGATTATTGTCATATAGAAGAAAATAGAATTATTTCATAAAATTGGCACATGGGATTTAGTGAAATTACCTGGATGAGAATGTTGTTTATTACAAATGGATGTCAAAAGGAAGGATGGTACATTAGGATTTGAAGCAACCAAGTATGAGGTAAGACTAGTTGCAAAATGATATAGTCATATTCCAGTTGTAGACTTTACATATTTGTCATCTCCAGTTGTAAAGCATAGTTCGATTCGAGCTTTGCTTGGTATTGTGGCCAAGCATGATTTTGAGCTAGAGCAGTTGGATGTGAAGACATCATTCTTATATGAAAAACTTGATAAGGACATCTACATGTACAAGAAAGGAAGACTATGGGTGTGTTTGAGCCACATTATTTTGGAAGAATGTATTCTGGATTTGTAGATTGACGGATAATGTGTGGTTGAAAATGAAGGAAAAGTTATTGATGTGATGGAAAATATTGTTTTATTGAAGAATGTGTAGTTGAAAATGAGTAGAAGAATGTGAATGAAAAAATAATGTGGATCAAATAGGGGCTATATGTGCATGCTAAAAAAGTCCCTTTAGTGGTATAAGAGATTTGAGATTTGACTCATTTATAACTAGTTACTCATGACTTCAAAAGAAGCACTTATGAAAGTTGTAACTACTTTGAAGGTTTGGTGCTGATCAACTTTGGCCCTGTGTAGTCTGGCTTCTTGGGTCGGCCAGTTCAGTTCCAGGAGTTCGACCAGCTTTAAATTTCTGGGTACTGTTTGGAATTCTTCCCGGCAGACGGGTCATAGCCCTTTGGAATTGCGTGCAGCCTCTTCCAGATAATACTAGGGTGTTCTTCGTCAGTTCTGGGTTACGGACTCTACCAGTTTGGACTTCACTAGTTTATTTCATTGCAGTTTTGATTCTTGTTCAGCTCTGTCCTTGGCTTACGACTGTTTCAGCGTTCTCGCGTATCCTATTTGGCGGTGGGAAGTCAGTTTTTTTTCCTAGTGTGTTGTTGGCAAGTTGTGAGTGTTCTTGGTTTTGTTCTTCATTCTTTTCATCTACGTGTATGTATTATGTATCTATTCATGTTGTGGTTCATTTTGATTTTGGTGCTGTCATCTTTTGCTTGCCGTGTTCGGTTTTTCTGCTCTTGGTTAGTGTGCTTTTGACCGTTGGAGGCTGCCCTGTCCTTTTGTCCTTGACTAGTGGGGTAAACTTGCGTTGCACGTTAATTGGATAATGTTAAAAATAAGTATGTAACAAAATAATGAATAAGTCTCGACATACAAATTATATTTACAAACTCGACATAGAAATTAATTTGAAGATTCTCATCAGATGCAATCCATTCACAGTTTATGTTTTAAAATATATATTATCTTAATTCAACTTTGAGAAGTCTTGATAGTGTGAAGATTAAAAAAAAGGATATGTTGAAGATAGAAAATTGCGACACGTGTCCAGCAAAAGTTAGCATCTTTTATATTATAGTGATAGTGATTTTGTGGCATTTGGTCAGTGTTCACGTGCTGCCTCTCGGCCTGTAATTTTTTTCAGCTTCTGGTCAGAATATTGGGCTTACCGTTTGGGAATTGGGTTTACCGTTGGGACTCTCTTGGGCCTTTAGCTTTCCGATTTCAGCCTTATTTATTTGGGCTTTTGGGCCCCTTTTATTTCTGCTGATTTTGGTAAGTCCTTTTGATTTGATTTTACCGTTGGGTCTCATTGCTTTCAGTTTATGGGCCTTTGGGCCTTGTCTGGTCCATTCATACCTATTTGGATTTTTGGGCCTTTCTAAATTTTTTTCTGTGATTTTCAATTTAGCCCTCCCCCTGCTAGTGGGCCGATCTGCTGGGCCTTTTAGGCTGCCTGTTTCAGCTCTTTTCTTCCGCCTGCAGGGACTTTTGGACTGCCATTTTCAGTTTTTTTCTGCTGGGCCTCTTTCTGCCTTGCTGGGCCATTCTTCTGGGCCTTGGGGGTTGTTTTAAAATTATTTTTAGTTGAATTGGTTTTAGTGGGCCGGTCAGCCTTCTTCTTTTCCTCCACTGGACCTTCTTTTATCTCTTACTCAGCCCTCTTTCTGTTATGGGCAAGAACAAAATTAGGTTGGCCCATAACAGTGGGCTTGGGCCACTTAAACGAAACTCCCCAGCCCATGGTAATCCTTTTATTGCTCAGCCTGTAGTGAAAGCAATGTTCTAAAAAGTGTAAAGCGTGGCTAGACGCGGATGTCAAGTTTCAAGCTTTACAAGTCTAGGCGAAGATTAGGGATAAAAAAACGTTTTTTATTTTTAA
>CAIGRP010048177.1:0-17705 GCA_903798385.1 Fraxinus cuspidata
CAATCATGCCACATGTATAATAATGATTGAGAATATTTGTTGACAATTATGATTTGACTTCATTACATTCATCTATTTCAAAAAATTTCAAAAATTATTTTTTAAATCAACTATCCAAATTGTGGCACATCAAACATTGGTAATGTACCTCGTCAACCATCATTGTACAAGTGGATTAATTCTAAAACATATATAGAACCAACGATAGTTTAAGACACAGAAATTTTGGCTGGCATCGACTAATATTGGACCATGTTACTAACTTGCATGTACATTTTTGCTGATATATTAAATTGATCTCCACCCTCACCGCACTACTAGTCCATATCCTCTTTGCACGGGGTTATAATGAATATCGTTGAACTGTAAAATAACAAAGACAAGAATAGTCGTAAAAGGAGCATATCAGAGAAATGGGCAAACATGTATAGATGCTATTTCATGCGTCAGCAGAGCCGAGCTAGCTAAAATATCGAAGAGAAAATTGTAAAAAATGTCCACTTTTACATAGTGATTTGCAAAAATGTACAAAAAATTTTTAATGTCCATTTTACTATAATATAGACCAAAATGCCCTCATTAACAATTTTAAATTCCACAATGAACATAAAATTATTTATATAATTAAAAATTATATTGATCAATAATAACTTGACATATAATCTATATTATTTATTTTAAAAATTATCATGTCAGTCATGCATTAAACGCTCACTTCTCCCCATAGGTAGGTAAATAAAACATTTATGAAATATTGAGGAGTACACTTAAAATATCAAGAATATTCTGAAATGTAGAGAACTCTCATGTTCAGCATGAAATCTTTTTCTAAACAAATGAAGTGTCAAGTTAAATAGAGTCCAAATGTCGATAATAATTTTTAAAATGTCGAGAACATCATGGAATGTCAAGATTAACAACTATTAAACACAACTTATCAATAAAAACAAGATTTCAAAGAAAAATTACATTCTATTAAGAATTGTGAAAAGTCTAAGCAACTGCAAATTTAGATTAGATTAACTTTTTCAAAATGAAATTATATGATTTTCTTATAAATTGGATTGGAAGTATATAATTATTTTTTAGTATGAATGACTTTTCTACTTCTTCTTATTCATTTTTTCCCCAAAATTCTTGGTTAATACATAATAAATAATAAAATCAAAAGAATTCATTAGGTATTAGCTAGCATTAATGTAATTTCTCATGGAAGCTACTTGTTCTTCTCGAAATTCGTGACAATTTGAAAAACAAAAATTGCTTCATTTTTTTATTGAGGGTATAATAGACATTTTGGTACCAAATTTGACCATTTATGTAAAGTTATTAAAAATTAAATAGTTTTCATCGACAAAAATGAAATTGGCCTTTTTTTTCTTTGGTAAATTCCCTAATGTTAAATTGTGGTGGGCTGAAATTTTTTTGATCATGCTTAATTTAGCTAGATATGAGAAAATTGGTACTTGAAACACTCATTTATGTATTATTTTAACACTTGCTAATGTACATCATAAGAACCTTAAAATTCAACGGCAAACCGACTTAATTTTATGCTGATGCAACTCGCATAATGGACAAAATGAATCTATTAAAATGACTATGATTCATGTGGCTTATTATCCGGATTCATGATGTTCTTATGACATTTTGATACAATTTGACATCCCTGTCCCTGTCCCTGTCCCTGTCCCTGTCCCAGACCAGAGTTGTGTTAGGCAGGGCAACTATAAATTGGACTGGAAGGTGAGATCATCATCGTGAATTAAAAGATAAAGAGTTCAAATTTTCCTCTTCGTATCCATCAATAATGAAAGAGGGAATGGGACAGGTTGTATTGGTAATTCATTCATTTAACGTGCGCTGAGGGCTAGCTTATCTCATGACCACAGACTGGAATGATAACACTGCACTTGAAAATATAAAAACAATTCCCAACGGTCCAAAGAACACTCTGGAAACATCTCGCCAGTTTGCCACGTGTCGAATCTATTAAAGAAATTTCAAAAAGCAGGCTACTTTTGTCTTATACTACCCGGTAAACTGTGAAGTGTGGAAGTTGCCAAGAATCCAACACAATTTCTTACCTTCTAACCCCTTGCTCTTTAAAAATTTACAAATTCTAAAAATAATAAGGGTCCATTTGATAGACAAATGATGAAAGAAATTCAAATTTCATGTTATTTGAAAAATAAAAACCTACTGAACCTATAATAACTTGTTTTTCATGAAAACAAAGAAAATACAGTTTAAACTGGTTGTACTTGGAGTTCGATTTCCATTTTCACGTTGTAATCAAACGATCAAAGTGGAATTCGTTCCCTTCGGATGTGACATTTTTCATGAAATTCGTTGCAATCAAATAGGGCATAAGTGATATCGAAAATCATAACTATTCAATCACGTAATCTTATCTACAGTTTTAATTTGAGTTTGTTATTTTATTTAATAGTTTGTGATTTTATTTATTAGAAATTCGTTTAGAAAACACAATTTGATTTAATCATTAGTTACCAGTTTAATTTAAATTGAAGTTAGGTTAGTTTAAAACTTTATAGTAGATAGTGGTATCTCTGGGACGATATTCGAATTTGATAAATCCACTTTATTACTTGTCACGTTCCGTACACTTGCAAAATTTCACGAATACAACACCTATAGATGCATGCCGACACATCTTCCGCCTACCCTATCCCTAAAACAATCACTTCCATTGGTAATCTTACTAATTCATCGATTCCACATTATGGATAGGACAGGAAATTGATATTCCATGTTGTCTTTCCTAAGTGGTCAGTTAGAAAAAAAGGCACTCTCAATGGTGTTTATGTCTTTATGAAGGTACCCTTTTATAAAACCACATAAATGAGGGAATTTCACAGACTCTTCCCAGTTTATCAAAAAAGAATAAGAACCTATCGAATACTTCGAAGGGATGTAAAGTTGGACCTTCAACGTACAAGCAGAACGAAGAAAATGCAAGACTAACGACCCCCACATCAACTTTCCGTAACCATCCTATTACGAGGGTAGCAAATTTTGTACTGAATTCCATCTCGAGAAATCAAATTAGTTGACATCACTAGGCCTAAAATCTGCCAATTACAACATCTGAATTTTTTTAAGAAAAAATAAAGTGTCTTAAAAACATGCTTTTTATAAGACACTGGTAAATGGTCAAGAAGTAGATTTGTATAAGTTTAAATAATCACTTTATTTATAAGTTTAATCTATTAAGAATTTAAGATAAGAGAATTAAACTGGAATCATAAATGAGTGGCAGTAAAAAATTCGTGCCATTTCGAAATGGCCCTCGTCTAACATCTTAAACTAGTAGTGAAAGTGATAGGCAAACTAGCATAAGTGGGAAAATAAAGATTTTTTATTCCAGATAACAATATACGTACATGGACTTGCCTCTTTTTTTTCCCTATGGATACAGTGAAACTCGCATGAGATTACACTATGGATAAAAAACAAAGGCACAAGTACCCCTTTTGGCCTTTTTAAGAACATGAACAAGAATGAAAACCCTAATTTTCATAAATTTCTTGATTTTACAATCCTGAGATGAACCAAATCAATAACTAGTCTTGAAAGGCTTGTAAGCTTTCAGATCAGAAGTGACGCCGGCAAAGGAACCAACAGCAGCAGCAATGGAGATAATAAGGCAAGTAACACTTAATATTTGTAGGCATATCCATTTTGTGCTCCATTTTTCTATGTTCTTTTGTACAATGTACATTTCCACAGGGAAGTATACTGTTAAAGGCCAAAACCCGAAGGCACCTAGAATCCCCACAACGTCGTTGAAAAATGGCATCAGCATGGAGATTAGCGTGGTTAAGAGCACAAAAATCGTCCTCCAAACTAGTCGAAAAAGGTTGAGTTTGTAAGGGCTGTATCCCGGGATGGGGATATCGATTTCCTTCGTGATGAATGTGCTATGTGGGAACCATTCTTCTGATGTTTTTTCGACAAAGGCAAAAAGTGGTTGGCAGTAGACTTGGTATGCGCCGATGAGGTGGATGACTATGGCAGTGTTGGCTATATTGAGTAGCCAGTAGGGGTTGTAGAAGCCAAAGCCCGTAAGGAGATTTCCAGGGGAAAGGTCTCCAAATGCTGCATAGCCAAAACAGCCACAGGACATGTAGAAAAGTGTAGTTACTGCTACACTCAATAGAGTGGCCTTTTTCATTGTCTTGTATTCTGATGGTGGGGACTTAATTGTATCCTGTTATATAAGATCGAATCAAATCAAGATCAGTCTTTATAGGACGTAAAAACAGACAAGATTTTAATTGATAGAGATGAAAAAGGGGCTAAAGCTGTACCTGAATTTCAATAAGGATAAGGGAGTAAGAATAAGCAAAAGCTATGGCTCCAAGTGCTTGAAAACTTCTCCATATCTTGTCCATTTCAGCCACTGTGCCTATGCTTATTCCAGTTAGACTTCCCCTAATTTTCCCAGTTTCTGCATGAAACAAAGAATCGAGACATTCATGGAATAACGAACAAGATTTCTTATTTAATTCTGTCTTGTTCAACATATCAAACTTGCCATATAAACTAGGAGAAAAAAAAATTAAGCCAGGGGTTCTTTTCCTACCTGCAACTTTTGCAATTCCGAGGCCTAAACCAATGGTGGAGTAAGTAAAGGACATGACTGCAGCAACAATTGAAAGCCACCATATTTGATCAAAGTCTTGGATTTGGGAGAAAATTATTTCCATAACACCAAATGCTATTATATAAGGATTGCTTGAAACTCCGCAAGGACTGCTATCCCCTTTTGAATGGAAACAATTAGACCTTTCAATTGCCCTGTTGAAAAAAGTAAAAAAATCTTGTTTATCATAATGTCGAGTATCAAACATGCACTAAATGACTTACGTCTGGTACTTCTACATTCATACTTACATCATACTTATAGATGCTGCAATCGTGTAACCAATAGCCACTCCGAAAAGATTCAAGTACTGAATTGCTCCACAAACTTTAACCTGGAATCCTCCTGAAATTCCGAAAGAAAACAAGTGTCATATTCCTGATAAAGATAAGGGCGGCTATATGAATCCTTTTTTGACCTAAAGTTTACATAGATGGAAAAAATTTACCGAGGTTGGCTCGGACAGCATCCATATACGTGTAATTTCTTTCCCCGTTATCGGGATCCCCAGACCGATAACATGCTGCCAGCAGAGCAGAAGTGTAGTATGTTACAAATGAGAACAAGAGCATCACAGTTGGACCAGCTATCCATCCAAGTTGTGCAGTAGCCCAGGCCAAGGACAGAACTCCAGAACCAATTACAGCAGTTATTATGTGAGCACTTGCAGTCCAAACAGTTCCTATCAGAAAAATATGACACAAGAAAACTCAGTTAGAAACAAAGATAAAATATTTTTCTTTTGTACCATCGACTTTTTGTATAGTACTAAATATTAAACATGCACGCTCAGTTCATATTTCTTAACCAGAGTACTTAAAGAAAAATACCGGTTCGTTTGAGGCGGCCATCATCGTCAAAACACTTGGAACCAATCTGAGGAGTGACATTGATGGAGACATCAAAGATTTGGTGGTGGTCATGGGTCTTGTTTGCACTCATCTTGATTCAAATAAATTGAGAAAATTAAAAAACTAGATGAAATTATATAAACTTATAGCAGAAGGAAAAAGTTAATGCTCTTAAGATTCAGTGAGAAGAATCTGTACTTTGTGAGAAGCCATGGCAGGCTATATATAAGAAGAGAAACATGTCAGAAAAGTATTGCAAGTATGTTAGGTCAAGTCAATCTTGCTCCTTGTTCTGTATGGTGCTATATATTAAACAGAACCTACACGTTTTGTCAAACGTCCCCACTACCTAAAAGCATGTTGATTATAGAGATATTGATTCCACTTATCAATGATATGCAAAAAATCACTCCACCCTACTTCCCTACTATCTACCTCGAATTTAGGTCAATTCTATGGTCATTTGTCGATTGACAGTGTTAAATTCGCGCAAGCAATGACGTGCTTCTATTTAATGTCCAAGTTTCGAAGACGAAAACATAGAAGTAATCGTAACAATTTTCTTTAAAATCCACTAAACAACGGTTGTAAGTAATTTCAAAATGCTAAAAGAAAATACAAAATGTCAAGAAAAATGACAAAAAAAGAGGATTCAAAGTTTGTAACTCTCACTCTTTAGTCTCTCTCTCTCTTCCTTTGATCAAAGTGGAAACTTCACTAAGAATATGTAGAGAGAGGAATTGAAAGACTGTTGTATTCCATTCTTTGATCAATTCCTAGCATTATTTATATGTATAAAGAGTGACTTATAAGTTAAAATTTTCATTCAGTCTCTTTTAAGTAGCACTTCCATGGCTTCTGGTCCATCATTTTATCAGAACAGAATAGGGTTCCCCTATCCATAATTAATTCCCTAAATTATAATAAGTATCAAGAAAACTTATCAATATCAGTCAAATAAGTCACTTTTTAGAACAAATAATTGGCATTTAGAGAGGGACATTTAGTATCCTATTCTCACTTTTTTGGTTCCCAAAGACTGAGGGTTAAAGGTTACTAGAAAAAGATAATTACTTCTTTTGATAGGTATCTTTGAAAGTTTATTAGGACAGTCTTCTCTTAATATTCCTCTTGTTCAAGTGTGCTATGTACCTATCTATATTATTGCATTCTGGTGTACCGCATATAATAAATCTCTAATATATATTCAGATATTCTTAAAAGTCTATCTCAAGCGGTAGTGAAATGAGATCGATCGACGATAGATGAAGGCAAAAGATTCATAACAGAAAACACAAGTATTAGGACATGTACTTGAGCGTTCAAAAATAAGGTCGACTATAAAAATTATTTTTCACCGCTCAATTCATTTTGAGTTAAATCATAGAAAGTGAGAATCGAAATGCACTACATTTTTGACATGACTTTTTCCTGAAAATAATGATTTTTGCCCAATAAATTCTTTTCGGGGTGGGGGTGGCAAATAGCAAATATTAAATTAATACAATAATGTTAGTGAACAAATTCCCTTTGTTTTGACATATATACTTGGTAAGAAAACAAAATTCTCACTTTAAATATGTGATTGCACTTTGTTAAGGAGCCAGTCAACGTTCATTATTACTCCACTTCATTAAAATAAGTTACATAAACTTATTATTTATGATAATTAAAAAATTAATAAAGATTTTAACTTTCTTACAACCTCAATTCTTGGAAGGAACATTTCGAAAAAAAAAAAAAAAAATTCAACTTAATGACTACCATTGTTAGTGAGTTTTAATGTTTGACTATGATCTTAAAAATTCTAAAAATAATTATTAAGAGTATATTGCACGCCATTGGGAATTTACTTAGTCATGCACAACAAAATTTAAAAATGATTTAATTCCCTTGAAGGATCTTTTTTGTATTTAGATAAAAATCGTGATTAGAATTATAGTTTCAGTAAATTGTTCAAATTCTTTTGAGAATCTTGATCACGAACAATTATGATCTTTGAAAGTCTTTGTTAATCACAATCTTTTCACACCACAACTCTTCAATTGTACAACCTCCAATGATAATCCACACAAGAACAAGAATGAGAGATTAGAGTCTCTTTTTTATGCTAACAAGATTATTATATTTTGAGATATGTTATTGTAATTGTAATCTCAATTGTAATTGTAATCTCAATTGCTATTGTGACAACTTATGAAAACTCAAACCCTAAGGGCATGTTTGGTTTGTTTTCATGTTTTCAACTTTGAGTTTTGAGCTCATGTTTCGTTCTCTATTTTGAGAATCTATTTTTAAGATTGTTAAAAACGCGTTTAATTTGTCATTTTGAAAAATTATTTTTCAAAACAAAAAAGTAGAAAACACGTTTTATCCAAAATTTTGAAAAATTACATTGTGAAATTTTATTCTATGAAATTTGATTATTCAATGAAAATAGAATAATTTATATTAATATATTATCAAATAATATGTAACTTTTAAAGTTCGTGGATTTTACAATATATTTCTCACTACAAAAGTAAAATAAAAACAAATAATAAATTGAGTTCAAAATATATGAAATAAAAATTAATAAAGTGGACTGGGAATATTTTTATTTGTGTTTATATAAATATTTTTTGAATTTTATTTAAATAATCAACAAAGTTTGAACTATTAAATAATCAAAATGTCAAAAATACATTTTGAGTTTTATGCTATAAGTTTAACATTATTTTCAAAAATGTATTTTCAGAAATATCAAATCCAACACATTTTTAGTGCTTTGTAAAAATGAAAATTGAAAAGTGTTGTCGGATTTTATATCTCGCAAGTGTAAAGATCGTAACAAATAATAAAATGGACTTACGAGTCTGGATATCGTTCTCACGAGAACTACTATCTAACAATTAATTCAATTATTCATAACTTCAATTTGATCGAAAACAAATAAAATATTTATTGTTCTTTTCTTTTTCGTGATTTTCTATTTTAAATATACTAAAATAAAAGTGAATTTTTAATATCATTGTTTAAGTGTTATGATTCATGATTTTACTATAATTATCCCATTAATTTCAATTACCAAGTTTTAAACAATTGATTATGTTTATATGATCGAATTCTTCTAATGTATTCAATTTATCATTCTCGTGTTCTTATTGAGTTTATTTAACTAATTCAATTACATATTTGTATGTGAATTAAACTTAGTTAAACGTAATTATTGTTCTAAGAATTCATATAACGATTACAATAACTAGTATAAGTATCTTTACGTTTTATACTAAATTATCGACTTTTACTACGTGCTCTAAACGATCACGAAATCAATGAATTAGTAGCCAATTAATCAAAGCATTAAGATTGGAAGTACAAAATCAATTGGTATTTAAAATTTTTTAATTAAAATAAGATTCAAAACTAGGTTACAATATTCATTCTAACTAAATACTTAATTAAACACATCATGGGACAACAAAAATACAAGAATGAATTAAAGTATATCACCGGATATTAAGGAAAAACGAAAAAAGAAAATGAAGATCTTGCGCTAAGATTCCATCCTCTTATTAAATTTTGAAATCTTAGCTCTTTGATTGATTTCTTGATTTTTCCCCCTTCTTTTGACCTGAATAATATGTGTACAATGAATCTCCCAAACCTTGGCTTGAATATATGTGTCTAATGAAACTCCACGAGCCTCCTTTAATTGTTGTACTAAATAACAAGATTACGTAAAGTCCTTGATCAAATTGATTTCCACCAAAGAATTCAAATTGGTTTTTTACCAAAAAGTTTAAGATAAAAGGAAACAATTCATTCTACCAATTGAACTCCTTTTCTGATGTGACTTTTTTCCTTCATCTTGTAATATTTGCAATTAAATCATCTTCATTCCAAAGTAATAATAGTTGACCCGAGACAAGTTTCGAAGTTTGCAATTTAGTCCCAAACTTTTCAAATGTCGAATTTAATTCCCGAAACTTATGAATTTTTACCGAATGCTCCATTAATACATCCAATTGATCTCTTGCAATCCGGTTAATCTTCAATTACCTCAAATCAACTCCAATTAAGTTCTAAATAGCCTATTTTCACATAAATTGTATCCAAGTTGAGATTTTCCTACAATTAACATAATTTACACAAATTATGTGAATGATCAGTCAATTATATATAAATAAATAAGAATAAAAGCCAAGATAAACGCATAATATGCACTTATCAAATACCCCAAAACTTAAACTATTGTTCGTCCCGAACAAGACTATCTACTAAACACACAAGCAAACAAACAAAAATATAATTACATTAGATAGATTTGCCAATCTCACATTAAGTATTGAAATCATTTGATGATTCATAAAAGATTCAAAAGCGGTGCAACTAAAACTAATTCTTTACTTGTTCAATGCTTGACTAATGTGTGTGTGTGTGTGTGTGTGTGTGTGGTCAATCAATTTATCACGAATTTCAAAATTAGTTATTGCCTGACCATTAAAAGTCAAATATTTCCCTATTGTCTTGTTGGCCTCAAACTTGTTTTTCAATCACATATAGGGTGTATATTCTAAGGTTGATTACACACCTCTCTTTTCTTTTGCTGTTCAAGTTTGATTGGGTTTCACCAATGAAAGTCGCTACCTCAATACGTGATAATTCTCATTAAATTTGAATATCTCAACCTCTAAGTTTTAACTATGATGATAACTCTCATCAAAAGTCTAAATTCCAAATTAAATACCAAATGCTTGGTCGGACAAAAGCAGTGCTTATAGTTATTTTGCCACTGCCTTAACACACTTTGATGTAATTTTTTTATTGTGTCACTTCTTCTATTTTTGGGATCTTTTGTTTAATTTTCGAATGTAGTTTTCACTCTATATTGCAGGCAGTCTTCTTTCTCGATAGATCGTCTCCTAAACATTGGTAATGAATTGGACAAGATTATCCAAGACTAGCTTCACACAACAATGTAGGTAACTTTTTTCTAACTGCCACGGCATGTGCAATGCCTTTTATTTTTTTGGATAAGTAATTGTAATCAAATCCCTAATAAATGGTTACTACCTAGTTTCTTTTTGTTAGCCATAAACATTCCACACAAATATTCAACATGCACGAAATCAACACATAGCTAAATAACTCCCGACAACTGATCCACCACCCCAAACTTATCCTTTCAATTGGTTGAGTAGTTTTGGCACATAATATGATCTTGGTCTACAAAGACCTAAGTTCGTTCAACATATCATATCAATATAAAATACATAATAATTATCATGACTATTGTGATCAATATAATACGATATCGCATAAACAAGTTCAGATTAGCAAAAAATCGCATCACCTATTCATAATTTAAGAAATATGAACAATTTCAAATAATTTCAATTAGTTGTCAAGACTTTCTAACTCTCAATAACACACATAAAATAAATATATAAATTCTTCTAAAAATTTTCAACTTTTTCATTTTTGTTTAATATCACACAAACAAGCAAATATGATAAACTAACTAATCTACACCTCCAAATTTAACATACTCATTGTCCTCAATATGTGCATAAAATAGGCTTAAAGAAGGATTACCAATACTAGTCGTGTATATGATGTTTTTCATTTAGCACTTTGTCATTTATCTTCCTACAATATCTTTCCTCAATCGTTTTTAAAAATATTTTCATTATGTCTGAAAACAAACAAGAAAAAATAATTATCAATAAATTCACATGTGAATTTATGCTAATTTAATGAGGAATGATGATTTTAAACTAGTTATGGCCTAAAAAATAAAAAAATGGAAAATGGCAGGGGAGATGCAGCCCCGCAACAGGTGGGACGCTACAGGGACGTAGGTGGAACGCTACAAGGACGCAGCAGAGAAACAAAGACCGAAACAGGGACACAGGCTGGGACGCAACGGGTGACGTAGGGGAGACGCAGCCCCTTGCATACGTTTGTGTCAAAACACCTTTAATTTCGATGCAAATGAAAAATTTATTACACCACCATGAATATATCAATTCAAGAATGTATCATGCAAATTTGGTGTGAAAATATCAATGTTTGGTTCATTGGAGAATTTCGTCGAACACGTTATGGTCAAAGAAAATTCAACCTTAGATTCAATGTTACTTGAATGTTTTTGTTAGGTTTTTAGATATGTTGGTAATTCTTTAGACAAAAGGATTACTGTAAAAAAATAGGATTGTTAAAAGAATTGTAAAAGTCAAGAAGTCTTTTGGAGGGTTGCATAGATGAATTGGGATTCTTTGGATTCGAGTATGGAATAAGAAGAAAGAGTAGCCGGATTTACGCTAGTCTATCGCCTAGCTGATGCTCCGGCATCCAAATCAAAATCATTGTCGTCCGACTCTCGATTGAGCGACACACCTTTCGCTCGCCTGTTACTTGTATGGCGCTTGAGCGACGGTATTTTCCTAGAAATCCTAATTTGAGTTTTTCAAGAGTTTTATTTATCATATATTACCTAAACTCCTCCTATTATAATTACACAATGTCCAGTACGTTTTTTGGAGTGGTTTATCATTATTTACATCTTCATAACATCATTTGAAGATCCAATAACACACTCAACAATCTAGATTAACATTTTGATTTTTGAAATTAATGAACCACAAGTTTGGAAAAAAACAATGAATTTCATATAATCCAAAACACACACTTCCTAGATATCATGTACTCTCTCAATAGCCTTCAGAGAGTACTGAAGTTTGAGGGAGGCTGGACCAGAAGCACAGAAAGAGTACAAGAACAAGACGTTCTTCATGATCCACAGGAGATAGGCAATTCCATGAAATCCGGAGCATGTGTGAGTGTGAGTGAAGCACGTTCCAGTGAGTCTTGGAGATTGTAGGAATTAGATCAGCGAGTCTAGTAGATTTTCTACGCTGAATCCTATTGTAAATTCTTACTGTCTATAGTGAAAACTACTGGCTTGATCTCGGAATTTTTACCTAATTAAGGGTTTTCCTCGTTATCAAATCTTGTTTTATTTACTGCTTTAATTATTTATTGCCACAATTCAACATCGATTGACTAAACGTCTAGAACAATTAAAAACTAACTTGTTGCTTTTAATTGATAAATTTAATTTCGTATTATTTACCTATTATGTGATTTTAGAGTTGAACTAGTAACTTTCAGGTTTGATCCCAAAATTTTCACATAATCACCCCCCACCCACCCACCCCCCCAACCCCACCAACTCCATCATCTAGTCCTAATTCCAACTTCATCAATTAATCACAAAATGGTACCATAAATTCGAAATTTTGAAGAACCCAAATATAGAAGGTCAATTTCGGTTTTTTGGAGAATGAGTAATTGGGTTTTCAAAATTTTGGAAATTTTTGGCACAGGTAGATGTAATTGAACTCCAAATTATCGATGTAACCATTTATACCACAATTTACTCACAAATTTTATCCTAAATTCTGGAATTTAAAAGAATCCCAAAATGTAAAAATTCTATCATTTTTACCTTGAAAAGCATTTGGATGAAGATTTTGAAGGATTGTGATAAAAGTAATTCCATTTGTACAGAAACATTTCAACTTTCTTGTGATAATAGGTTCCTCTTTAATGCTTTCTGTTGATGTGAGCTTAATTACATTGTGGGAGAAATTTGAAAATTTGGGTTGAATTGTATGGATTGGAAGAAGGCAGATTACCGTTGTTGAGTTCTCAACTCTTTTTTTATTTTATTTTATTTTATTTATTTAAAAAAAATTCGGGTTAAACCAAGTCAGCGCCTGGGAACTTACTCTCGGTAAAAGACAATTAATTTTTTTTATGGTTATTTTGAAAAATATGCCTGTTTCTAAAATGCAATCCTAAATTTTTTATGCAATGGATAACAAAAAGATTTAAAAAGTTTAAGGTTAGAAAATTGGGTCATCTCCTATTAGTTCCACTATTCTCGTTCGAGTTTTCTCCTCCGAATATATTCACTTTGAAAGTGGCGAAGAAGCAGAACTGACGCATGGACTACCAAATTGTAGTTATGTTTGATCGACAGCAAGAAGTCCATGTTTAGCCGCACATGTTTTATAGTGACGGTTGAGGTAGGTGGTAACAATGCCTTTTAACCATACCTATCGTTGTTGACAATCTTTACTTGCTTTAGACTCTGAGACTCCACTGACCACACAACCCGTTAGAATCAATTTAAACCGATCCCATCATTTTGTCTGTAGCCCCCCTCCCTCCCCTTTCGTTTCTATCTTGTACCAGGAATATCTAATACATGTTCCTCCTCATGTTTCGTTTCGGGAACATCAACGTCATCCAAATCAATTGGATTACTTCTTCATTAGCATCCAACTCTAGAATATTTTCACGAATTGGTACTTCGTTCAGAGCAGAAAATTCATTCCGTAATTGACTATGTGGTGTCACATGTGATCCGCTTCCGATACCGAACAAGTCATTAACAAATTAGTGCGGATCCATTTGTGAATTGTGATGTAATATATAATAAATAACTAAGTAAATAAAGAGTACAGAAAGAAATCAAGAATTAAAAGAAATTTGATGTGTAAGATTGTAATTGTAAATTTGTAGTGTGATAAATGATAATTGATATTGACCAATTGAAAAATTGAAGTTGAAGGTAAAAATGAAAATGTAGAAGAGAGTGGGATTTATTGGAATGTTGTGTGAAAAAAATTGGAAATGAGTTGAGGTATTTATAGAGTAAAAAAAGAAGGAAAAAAGTGGCCAAAACGGCCACTTTGAAAGACTGAAATTGTTCTGTGACCGTTGCAGAACTTTTGAACAATGACTGAAACTGTCACTGTTTCACCATTTGATCAAAAGTCTACGAGTTGCTCATTCGTGGGCAAGCCGAGCCACTCAACCCGTTTGACACCCATATTCTTGTCTGAAGAGGAACTGTTGAAAGAGCATGTCACTTTCATTTAAGTCGGGATCAATCATTGCAAATTTTTGACCTCTTACTTCTTTTCATTTCTTGTCAATGAAGCAAATAAAAACAATTAGATCAATTGAAAAAGGAAAAAAAATCAAACAAAAACAAAAAATAATTAAAACCAATATTAAATAAAAATAGTCTCTGACAGGGACGTCAAAAACTTGTTGTCGATTTTTATATCTTATAAGTGTACGGATCGTAACAAGTAATAAAGTGGACATATGAGTTAGGATATTGTTTTCACGAGGACTACTATTTTACAATTGACTCAATTATTCCTAATTTCAATTTGATCGAAAACAAATAAAATATTTATTGTTCTTTTCTTTTCTTGATTTTATATTTTAAATATATTAAAATAAAGGTGAATTTTTAATACGACGGTTTAAATGTCGGGATTCATGATTTTATCATAGTTATCCCCTTAATCTCCATTACCAAATTTTACACAATTGATTACGTTTATCCAATCGAGTTCTTCTAATGTATTCAATTTATCGCTCTCGAGTTCTCATTGAGTTTATTTAACTAATTCAATTTCATATCTGTATGTGAATCAATCTTAGTTAAACACAATTATTATTCTAAGAATTCATGTAACGATCGTAATAACTAGTATAAATATCTCAATATTTTATACTAAATTACTGACTTTTCTACGTGGTCTAAATAAATAATCCGCATCTCTAAGTAATTATTGCTCATAAAAACAATGAATTAGAGGTCAATTAATCCAAGCATTATGATTGGAAGTAAAAAATAATTCTCAAAATCAATTGAGATTTGAAACTTTGCAATTAAAATAAAGTTCAAAACTAGATTACAATTATTCATCCTAACTAAATACTTAATTACATATTACTAGAGAATAAAAATAAAAGAAGAAAAACGATAAAAAGATGAAGATCTTGTACCAAGATTTCGTCTAATTCTTATGAAATCTTGAAACCCTAGCTCATTGATTAATTTCTTGATTTTTTCTTTCTTTTGGCTTGAATAATATATGTACAATGAATACCCCAAACATTGGCTTGAATATATGTGTCTAATGAAACTCTACAAGCCTCCTTTAATTATTGGATTATGTTGTGTATTTATAGAATAAGATTAGGTAGTCCTTGTTCAAATTAATCTCCAACAAAGAGTTCAAATTAGTTTCCACCAAAGAGTTTAAGAAATAAAAGGAAATAATTCATTTTACCAATTGGACTCATTTTCTCATGTGACTTTTTTCCTTCATTTTGTAATATTTGTAATTAAGTCATCTTCATTCCAAAGTAACTAAATTTGACCCGAGACAAGTTTCGAAGTTTGCAATTTAGTCCCAAACTTTTCAAGTGTCGAATTTAACTCCCCGAAACTTATGAGTTTTTACCGATTGCTCCATTAATACATCCAATTGATCTCTTGCAATCCGGTTAATCTTCAATTGTTTCAAATCAACTCCAATTAAACTCCAAATAGCCTATTTTCACATAAATTGTATCCAAAATTGGGATTTAAATACAATTAACATAATTTGATAATTGTTCAATTATATATAAATAAAAAAGAATAGAAGTCAAGATAAGATCATAAAATGTACTTATCAAAAACTGTTTAAAAACAGCAAACCATACACGCCCTACTTGTTTATTTATAGTTTAAGTGGGCTTGACTCACCCACTAAGCATAAGTCTGCATAATATTTAATTAATCTAATTAATTAAGTGTGGTACATTCAATCATTAACAATCTAATTAATTAAGTCTGCAAATGTTCAACATTTGTCAATTAATTAACTTAATTCTTCTAATTCTCCATGTTGTGTGTGGTCCGTTAGATTCTCAATCACGATGTTGAATAACGTGAAATATTATTTTGATCCAATCAAAATAAGATAAATAAAATTCCATTTTAATATATCATTAATTCACCTAAATTAATTACTCTGTCATCCCAAATTGACATCTAATAATGTATATGAGCAATACATGTTACGAAAAATGTCACGTGGTATGAAAAATCAAAATTGTTTGTTTACCATGAAACTATAATTCACTCGTCAATATGGTCAGCTCAATTACGAGATATAGAATATTATCAATCTCGATTATCGATCACATTTTCATCCCACTTTTAAGTCAATAAATATCGAAAATCTTTTCGACTCGTTAACTCGCCTTGGCCATAAATTTCGTTATCAACTTAATTGAATGAAACGTAAATAATAAATTCTTACTATCTAAGAGTGACGAATCATCTATTGATCATTCACAACCTTTATATAATTCTTGACATACCCGAACGATATCGTATTAGTGACTCTTGAAAGAGTAATATCCGACATCACCAAAGTATGAATGTCCTTGTATAAAGCACCATAATGACCTCATGTCAAATAATCAATTCAACTACCAAACATTAGAGATTAACTACTGACATTCACAAGTTATTCATGTGGAATCTCTCCATGGAGTCTCTAGTATTTTGTTCTCTTAACGAAATATTTATGTGTTCATTTAAATGTAACTATATTTTAGCTTGTACGATCAACTACTCATTTCATAAGTGTGAAATGGCACACATCTTGGTCTATCCATAATAACAATATCCGTACTTCGTTATTACTTATGATCACGAATAATTTAAGATATTATCATATTTAATTTGTTTCTCACAATCACAATTATTTGTGATTAACTAGTATCAAGATTTGAATTCAAGAACTTTATTAATTTAATTTGTTGAAATAGTAATTCAATTAAATAATTGATATGTTATAAATAATATTCATTAATCATATTAAAAGTGTTTACATCCAAAATAGATTGGATCTAGGCATAACACTTATACATGGTTGGTACGTTACATTATACAATACTAAACAATATGGTAAATAAGATTTTTTTTTCCATATTTGGTGTTGCCAAATTAATATTGTGTAGCGAATTTTGACGAAAGTCGATGAAATTTGATGTCAAGATAAATTAATAAAATTTGTGAGTCTCATATGTAGTCAAAAATGAATTTTAAGAAATAAAGACCAAATAGGGACTTCAGTTTTTTTCCTCGTTTGTTCAATATTTCCAAATCATCGTCATTAATGGAAAACAGTAAGGGTCCGTTTGATTGGAATGGTGGAAAATGGGTGGAAAGAAAATGAATTCTAGGGAAAGTAATTGCCTAGAACTTGTTTTCCAGGGAATTGTTAATTAGTGTGTTTGATTGGTATAATTTTCCACCTGGAAAATTTTTGAAA